>JANHGL010002857.1:568-22482 GCA_024611195.1 Ceyx melanurus
AATGGAGATGATTTGTAGTTATTTTAAATTTCCCTCATTAACTTGTCCCCTCATTTAAATGTTAATCCTGTGAGGGGTATCTTGAAAATATATTTTTTTTTCCAATGTCAAGAAAGGAAAGTTTAAATTATAGTTAATTACTCTTTTGTAGTTCAAAACCTATATTTACATAACATCTGCTTTGATTTCATGTACTTAATCAATAACAAAATAATGAGATCAGCAGTATTTATTAATGACAGAAACCATAATTTCTTCTTATTGACTTTTCCTCCTTCTCACTTAGCATGAACCAAATTAAACCAAAAATCTTTTTGAATGAAAAACAGGCTACATTGAAATCACTCACAAAGCTATTGCTAACTTCAGTGAAGCAAAAACTTTATCTTTGTTTCTTGTTTTATCATTTAAAAAACACAACTAATTCAAAGTTAGTAGAAATCAATTTAAAGTTTCCTGCTGATATAATTTGGCGTACAAAGTTCAGTATTGTTTTGTGGATGACAACTAATATTTTCCTTAGTTATTAGGATAGAGGAAATGTATGGAGGAGACATTATATCTTGAGGCATATGTACTTAAGTTTACATCCTAAATCTTAGGTTATGGGATTATCTGATTTTAAAATATGAACTGACTGCAAGTGAAATGCAATCACATGCATAAGTATCTCTTAGCTCCTGAAAAACATAACCTATTTTGAATTTCAGGGGAAGAAAATTGTACTGTACTCAATTAAAAGGACCATTATGCTTTTTTTTAAATGGAAGGAATATAATTACCTACACTAGGCTTGGACAAACAATTGAAAATTAACTCTCTGCCTCTGAACAAAAGTATCACAAAGCTTTTAAAATATAAAAGTTGTCACAAGATGGTTTTTATGTGTTCTCTGAAAACAGTCTGTTTTAGATAGCACATTAATTTTGCATAGCACTGATCTTAACATTGGATGCTTATTTTAAAATATTTTCAGATGTAATTTTTAGAGGAAGGGGATTAAGCAGTGATAGTGTCTCTTGCTGAGGGTTATATGTGCTTCCAGGTACACTGAAATTACAACTACATAAATATTGAAGCTACTTCTTAACCTGTATTACAAGATCAGGATGGTGTTACTAATGGTCCAACTGACATGCATTTGTAGTTCTTTAGCTCTTTTCTAGGTGCTGGTTTTTGTTTGTTGTTTTTTTTTTTTTTTTCATAATCAGTAGGTATAGTAATTTAATCCTGAAGTGATTCAATGTCCATGATCTTTAATACAAATGCCTCTCCATCTCTCTAGGAAAAAAAATATTTTCTTAAGTAGTCATCAGAAAAATTCCACCTCATTCTGTCTTCAAGTCTCTGGGAGCTTTGCATCCACAATGGTATTCTTATGGAATTATAATATACATACAAGCATACCTGAAGCTGTGAAACAGTTATTTGTAGCAGGAAACTCTTATGTTTTTATTTTCTTTAAAATATCTTAAATATTATGACTGTGCTGAATCACTAGCATGAAATACAAATGGGTGTGACAAGAACTCCATGAACTTTCCAAAATACAGACTGTTAGGATGAATTATAATAAGTGTTTTCATTAATGGAGTCTTATGATTATGCATAGTTTAGGCATTTTGTTGTTTTTAATTCTTTAATCTTGTTTTCCTAAAGTGGATAATCTCTCTTGTCATATTGATAAGGGAACTGCCAAAAATGTCATAAAAGAAGCCCACATCTGTTGTTTTAATTTCAAACCCAAAAGGGTGTATTGGACCTTTTCTACTTGGCTTTTAGTTGAGGCATATTGATGTGTTCTTGGACAGGAGAAGGAAATGTGTTGAATGACCCAAGCAATGTTAATAAATAGGAATCTGTAACCTTGAAGTTCCTAGATGTGTCTAATTCCTATAATTATATTCTTCCATTTGGATTAATACACTCAGAATAGGTACTCTTCAAAAAGTTTTGTATGCGTGTGTACAAAAATCTAATAAATGAATATGTTTTTCTTATGATGTCTGTTTCTCATGGTTAAAACTGAGCAAGACACGGTAGATAATCACACAATTCCTACTGAATGCAAATGGATGTGCACAATTAATTAAGAATGGACAAAAATCCTGGTAAAATCAAAGCCTGATGTACTATCCCATCCTTTTCTTTTGTATGATTATGAACAGGTTTTAACATTATATGCTATAAACTGACCAGGAGTACTTTTGGTGCTAAATATTCCAGTGTGATGTAAAAGATTTTTATTTGTTTTTCTATTTGAACAAGCTACTCACACCACAGGGAGCTTGAGTGTGTCCATCTGGAAACAAAATTTCCAATTTGAAATACATTCTAGTTGGACAGCAACATCTGAATTATAAACCTTATATTATTCAAACTGACTCCTTGTGGATTGTAAGGAGAGATTTTTCTTTGCACCCATATGTTGCTAGCAAGGTATGTTGGTATTTAGAGGGATTTTAATATGTGCTCCTCTCTGAAGTTCACTCACATTTTCCATTGCCTTTACTACACCATCACTTAAACTCTAATATTTAAATGTTAAATACTACACCATTTTTTTCTTGTATATTTATTACATACTGAATTTGAAAAAAAAAATAAATGCTGAAAACTGATAAAAATAATTAAACAGAAAGCACTATTGTAGATTACAAATTTTCCTCTGTAATATTCTTTTAAATACTTTAGAGTTCCATGGAGGTCTTCCTTCCATTTGTGGACAGACCAGACTGACCTCATTTAATTTAGGGGTTCTTGTGTGATTACATTTTAAACCTGTTTTCCTGCAGCACGGCAGATGATTGCATAATCTCTCGCAGCCAGCACTCTGAAATGGAGCAGCACTTTTGAAATAAGCCCTTTTCAGGACAATCTGTGGTTTGATTAGCATGGCAGTTCAGGGGCAAAGGGGTGCCAGGACTACCTCTTTAATAACCCTCTGCAGTAAACACAGATAGCAGAGCAGAGAGGGAGTAGATTTGTCATTGCTGTTAAGGTTTTCCTCCTTCACATTGAAGGGAGAGGGTGACAAGGCTATAATGATACAGGGAATGAATTGAGTTTGGGCTCTGTGTCTTAAATATTGGCAAGCATAAAGATGATGCCTGCAAAGCAGAATACTATATGCCACCTTTAAGCCCACTTGAATCTTTTTCTGTCTGTCTCCCTCTTGGTATCTGGCTGCTTAATGGACAGCACATTTGATTCAAATTTTACAGTTAAACAAAAACTCTGCCTGTTTTCAGGTGTGGGTGCACATAGGCAAACCTAAACAAATATAAAAAAATATTTTTCTTAGAGCTGGAATTTTTATTCAAAATTTTTTTCCAACAAATGCCCTTTTAAAGAAAAAAAATATTTATTCTCATTATGCCAATGTTCATAATATTTCCAAATGAATGTGTTTTCTAATGTTTTAATTTAAAACATTAAATCAGTATTACTTGAATATAGAAATGCTTCAACATGTTCTTCCTCTAAAGGGACAGCAGTAATTCTCCTGTGAATTTTGTCAATAATAGTAATATTTTACTTAAAATTCTAGGCATGAATCTGAAAAATCCAAACTTATCTTGGTAGGTTTACTTATATGTAAATATATACTGAAGTCGGTGATATGTTTTTGTGACAAGAAATTTATATAGATATTTGTATTTATAAAATGAATCCTAGTTTTTAATATTATAGACAAATTAGCAACAGGTTTTCATTCTATACTCATAACATTTTCCTGTCAGACTGTTTTTCAGACCACAAAACTTTAGTGCCATTTCCCAGGAGAAAGCCTCTAGCAAAGTAAAGACACTTCAGAGCACAGCTAGGTACAAAATATAAAAATTATAAAATCGTCATAAATGTCAAAATGTATTGTAATCAGCAGTGCAGTAGCTTTGCCTGGAAACCAGCCATTTATTGTAAAGAGTTTTTATGGTCTGGTATTTGCATTAAATTTAAACAAAATTGTAATGACATTCTATGCGAAATAATATTTTAATAGTCCTAGACAATGTCAGTTTGTCAGGGTTTGTTTCCTCCCCTCATTATATTTCCATCCTTTATTCTCAGACTTTTATTTTACTATATGCAGCTTGCACACCCTCTCTTTTTGCATTATATATACACACTTACCTTCACATTCCTGTATAATACTATCACTCTGAATTTAATCTCTCAGATGCCACTTTTGCACCACTATGACTTCATGACCATAGTGGAATTTCTACAAGCTTAGATGACTGTACAGATCAGAGTGAAACTCAGCAACTTTACAATTATTTAATTAGAGTTTTCCATTGTGTGAAACCTAAAACTCCTAAAATAACACAACACCCTCTACACAGTTAGGAAGCAAAGAGAAACAACAGAAGAAAATCAATGTGTTGAAAGAAAAAATAAATATTTCTGAAAATGAATAATTCAACAAAGAAGTTAAAACAACATAAAGAAATTCTATATTTCTGTAGAGAGAAATAAAAGAGCACATAGAAGAAAAAAGTGTTAGAAAGAAATATTTAATATTCAACCATTAATCTGTATGCAGTCGAATACACATTACTTGTGCAGCTATAAATAGCCATGTAACAGAATAATTGCCATTCTGTGGCAGACTCTATTGTTAATCTCTTTCTCTGCCTTCCTCTTTTCTCCTGTCTCCCCTACCCATCTTCATTTCATTCTCCATTATGTGCCTTTAACTTACATACATCTTTTCTGTTGCTTCTGACAATTTCTATAGTCAAGTAATGGTGAGGACAGCTAATATTTATTTATTGAGCATTGTGCACACTGGGAGGCAAATTAGTATTCTGTCCCTATCATTCAGTGCTAGACACTGCACGCAGATGGAACACATTACCACATTAGACCAGTTACGAGGCTTTAAATTAGATTTGTGACTTGAAAGTTTGAATAAGAAAACTAATAGAACACAAAATGAAGCAGAGGGAAAATTAGATTAATTATCTACAACATTTGGAGTGAACTGTTGCTAATGCACTGTGTTGTAGAAAGCTATTTTTGTACTACAAATATGCCTTAATTTTGCCTACATTAAGGTACTGGAATGCTTGTGAAAACACATTTATTTACAGCTCTTAATACCCTAGAGTTTGTTGGGGTGTGTTTTTTATGGTTTGTTTCTTTTGTCTTTTTTTAATTAAAAATAGATATTTTAAATGTAGAGCATCATTTTACCCTTGGTTTTTTTACCTTACTGTTCTGAGGAGAGAGGATGAATTGTAAATATTACAGGGATTGCAGAAATTAATCATGGAAATAAAAAATTTATTTCTTAATGATGAATTAGAGGAAAATTAGGTAAGAATTTTTAATGTAAAGTTGTTAATTTTATGTCATGTTACAATATAAGAAAAAATCCTGTATTCTATGAATGCATCAAGGCAGCATTTGAACAGCCAACTGTACACATAATGAAAAAACAGTGGGTTTTTTTCCTACACTTCCTATTTTGCCTCTCACCCATAAGAGACTGTCGCACATTCAGTCAGGAAAAAGTAGCAAAGAATAACACAGACAGTAGCCAAATTACATATTTACAAGTCTGCTTTATCATCTCTTCAGCAAAGATGGAGCTCTTTTTACATTTCTAAATCTACTTCCTAGTGATTTAAGCAATTCATGCATACTGAGAAAATTCACCTGCAAATAGGATTGACTTTAGGGATCTTACATTCTTAAGTCGCTAGTCTTTCTTTTACTTGTTCCTATCTTTTTTCTTAAGTTACATTGTTGGTATTTAATAAAAGATAATTGTGTTGGAACACAAAAAAAAGGTTCAAACAAGCCATAGCATTTGTAAAATGAGTTTCACTAGTTTTGCAGTGTATAATTCCCTCTTCCATATTCATACATGTGTTTCTTTACATGAACATTCTCCATCTATTGTAAAACATTTATTTTTACTACTTCCTTGTAATTTATTTCTTCTAGGTTATTGGGTGAGAAAAAATATTTCCTACAGTGCTTGGACTTTAGGAAAAGTGGTTAAATTAATAATCCCTAATTACTTAAATAAATACCTAAATAATACCTAATTTGCTTATGCAAAAATAATACATGTTAAGAAGTATTATATAACCCTGGTGCATTTTTCAAATGCAGTATCCAAAAACTGGAGAACTTGTGGATGAAGAAAAATGATAGAAAATATCTTTGCTTCTGTATTCATATATGCACAGTTGCACCAAATACACCCTCACATGTATATGTATGATTGGAACAAGTTTAAGAAACTTTTTCAGGTGTCTTAAAATGTTTGTTTTACTAAACTATCTGAATTAAAAGGAGAGCTTGTTTTGTGCTTTGTTTTATATGTGTTGTATTTTTAAGAACAAAGATTAAAAAAAAAAAGTTTAAGAAACAAAAGACGAAGTAATGTGTAAAATATGAGAGCTAAGGAATGCAGGCATTTGATAAAAGTAGCTAAACAAATACAAATTAATAAACATGACTACAAGAAATAGTTAAGAAATATAGGTACTTCTGATGTATGTACATCAGAACCACATCAGTGACTTTTACTGATATGTCTGATACTAAACAGATGTGCCAACGTTATGTATCGTGATACAGAAGAGGCATAAGTATTTAATAATTATGTTCTACATCAGCAGGAAAACAACTACTATAAAACTCTCAAAAAACCCCAAAATAATCAATATCAGATTTTATATAAGATTTATTACAAAAAAAAAGTATTAAAAATGTAATGCAGTTAAGCATTTATTAAAACTCAGAACCATAATACTCAATTCTAAGGAATTATTCAGAACTGTCAGTGAGCTCTCTAAAAGAGATGTTTTCAAACAGTAACAATGGAAAGCTTACAGAGGATCTTAAAACACCTGAAATGTTATACTACTCTTTTAAGAGGTTATACAAGAGGAAATGTAGGGACAGACAGGTTGATATAAATCTCAGACAGTTATCTTAAAGCTAACTTGGATGCAGTCAGTAAATAATTAAAAGTCTGTAACATTCAAAATTAATGTCAGCTAATATGGTTTAATGGAAAATAAGTCTTGACATACAAACTGTTTACTGCTTTTTATGAGATTACAAGCTCAGTTGATAAAGGTCGTTTTGCTGAATGAAATATTCAAACTTCTGTAGGGCACTTTAGCTCACATCACATGACTTTCTGTTTTTAAAAAGGATGTGTTATGAAAGGAACATATCCCTATGTAATGTACATTCCATTTTCCTTACTACTAGTTTGCAATAAGAAACTGTAAATGAGAAATTATTAGTCGTTATGGATATATTTTCCTGTGATTTCATACATTAATTTATCTCAGCTCAAGATTATTCACTGTCTATATTGGTAATTTAAAGAAATTATAAATGAACAGTGAATAAAATTACTGAAAATACCAGAATATAAATAAATAAATAGGTAATTTAAGTAAACACATTCAGGTAAGATGTATTGTTTAGCAGATTTAAGTATGTTTTAACACTTTGCTTTTTAATATGAGGGGTTGAAAGATTGTGTCAGAATAAACATCAGATCATACAAGTAGGATTTGTTCTGATCCAAAAACTCAAATGCTTATCCACGATGCAGTCTCCATGGACTGAGTAACAGCAGAGTTCACTTTCTCCTTTACCTGTTCATGCAAAAGTGAGATTGTTTTCCTCCCCTGCTGCTTCCAAGAAGAAGAATTGAGGAAGAATATGTAGTAGGAGGTACAGCTGCCAAATCTGAGACATGACCTTTACACTTCTGTGGCGTTGGCCATGTACAGACCTGTCTTCCTTCCTGTCACGGACTACAGCTAACATATTCTTCCCAAGGTTTTCACTCAGATCCTTATTTCCAGATTGGCCTCTCCATTTTTACCTTCCTCTTTTATCCACAAAGGTGTCACAACCTCCATTTTGACTTTGCATGTGAGAAACATTGAGTACTGCTCTCAAATATAACCATCATAATTTGATTACCCAGATGTGATTCAGAAATCAAACCACATGACTGACTGTGCAAGGAGAAAAGTAGGACTATTTCTGCATTGCTATATGATATTAATGAAGCTATTAGTTGACTGCTATAACAAGTTCTGGTACTTAGACTTTAGAAAAGATGTTGATAGTTTTAGAAGCATTTGAAAATAATCACACGAATTAGGAAGTATGGGAAAAATGCCTCACTTGGAGAAACTGCAAAAGCTCCGTGTATTGAATATCTTCAATGACATGACCACATCACAATCTACAAATGCCTAAATGAGTAACTTTGTGGCATTAAGCATAATAAGATGTAGTGGTTTGAAGGCAAAGTTAGGTAAATTAGACTAGATATAAAGACCATTTCAGAGATCTTAACAGAATCACTTTCTTAGGAAAGCAATGACTTCTCTATTACTTATAGTTTCAAAATTAAACTATATAAAAAAAAAATAAATCTGAAAAAGAAGTTTGCAACATTGTCACCAAAAAATACATTAATATATTTGTCACCACAAATTATATTAACTAATTCTAACACTAACCTTGGTGTTAAAATGTAAGCAGTTCTTTATATATAACCTTTACTCAGTTTTGAACGCCTGACACTTTTTAGTGGGTGAATAAAAATATTCATATGGGCAATTGACAAAGTAGCTAAACATCTACAATGCATTTTCTTTGGAATTTGGAAACTCAGAATAAGTTTTCCAGGAATATGCTGCTAAACTGATATGGTTACCTATTTAGGGTGAAGAAGCCTTTCTAGTTGTAGCAGAGTTCTTGGCAGAGCTGAATGTTTATGTGCTTACATCTTGCATAAGGCTAGGCGATACAGAAAGCAGACACCTTTGAAAAATATCTTCTACATATGTTCCTTAGCTCTAACATCCATAGTTAATCTAGCAGCTGCCCACTCTAGACTATTTAATTACCCATGCTGATTTCAGAATATAAGATTTCTTGTCTCTGGATTACACCATATTTGATAATTGTTGTGATCTTGACAATCACCAATGCATCTTCTCATACCAGATCCTGTTCCCAGAACAAAACACACTTATTCCATTGACTTCTGACTAGATACAGACCCGAGAAACATCATTCAGTACATTACAAGGATGGTTTAGATTATTTTCATCACTCACATTATATTTTTCTTATTTTGCATGATACTGTATAGGATTGCTATAGGGTTCCTCAAAAAGTAGTTTTAAAAATTATATGAATCAGAGACTATTTGAAAACTTCTATTCAGTGTGCATGGAGTCTTACTTGTCCAATAAGAAGGCACATCATTACCAATTAACTGCCTGACTTTTTACCGTAAGTGTTGAGAGTTATTTTGACCAGTGATCTTTCTGTCACAAGAATTAGGATCCCCTAACTATTATTTCTGTATTTTATCCATGTCTTCCATAGTGCTTTTGGCTTCATTTCAGATTGGTACATGTGCAGGTCCTATTTATTCTCTAATATCTGTCTTTAATTAAGCTACTCCATCTATGGAGTACATCTTCATGTCATCTTTAAAGTAAGAAAATATAATTTCTGACATTGCACATAGATCTGATTTCTATAGAACACTTTGAGATTTCAGAAATAATAATGAGATGTGTAAGCACCTGAACATCAAAATACCTGGTCCAATTTAACAGTCACAAACCTTTTCCAGTATTATCAATATACTATCATATGCACACTTGAAATATATTTTGAGAAGTGTTTATTTTGTACTAACAGATTTGCCGGAGACCATGTATACATCCTTCTATTTGAAAGTTTTACCCATTTCAAGATATGAAAGGCTGTTGATTATGTTTGTTTTGCTGGTGCTCATAATACTCAGCAGATACTAAATTTACACCTAAAATTAATAATGAACATGCTCCTTTTTTTTTACATATAAAATTACCTGATTTTCTTTTTTTTCCAGGGAGATACTTTTCAACAAAAATGAATGTTTATCTATCACAATAACTTCAAAATGTGTATCCTATTCAAGAAAACAATCACACCTATAATTGTACTGACAAAGACTGTTAGGGAACTGATACAAACAATATATAAAAATAGGATAAATCTGCCCCCCCAAAAAGGTAGGCCATGCTTCTAGCATTCAAGGTTCTTTTTTTATTACCTTTTTTTATCACTTGTTAGACAAATTTAAAAGAAAACTAAATAAAACTCAATGTGCTAACATGATAATATAAGGATGCCATTCTTATCTTGGTTTCCTAACAAATTAAATATCCAAAAGGCATAAGACTTAGCAAATAGGTGCATCTAATTTCCCAGCACTTACCTAATCCACCTAAGTTCCTTAATATATGTATGTATCTATACACACACACATATAGATACACATATCTATAAATATATATCTATACACATTATTATTATTATAATTCTTAATTTATTAATTTTTCCTAAGGTAAGTCAAACATCTTTTCTTCCAAAAGAGCAGAAAAAAAATACTGAGAAGGTTCTACTATGAACTTACGAGTGTAAATCACAGAAGAATCTTCTGACTTACAAATATAATGATTGAAACCATAAATATGAAAGGCAGATAGGAAGGTCTAAAACTTACAGTAGTAATGAAAAGGAAGACTCATTTAATGCAAAATGTGGTATCATATAGTGGGGAAGGAAAGGGGTATCACTAGATATGTAAATAGAGACAAGAAGTCAGAGAACTGACAGTCATGGAACTGTAAATATTAAGAACAACCAGGAAGATGAGAAAGAAACAGTGAGATTCAAGTGTTCAATGAAGATAGGGGATCAGAATGCAAAATACTGCTTTACAGAGTACAAGAAAAGAGACATTTTTACAGTCTGCAAAGAGTATTAAGGAAATGTGTAATAGGGCAACTTTTACTGCTTAAAGCATTTAAAGTAAGACCTAATAACATATTTTGAAATAATATTGTACCAGAAGAAGGATGAACTAAAAGACATTAGCCTTTTAAGATCTCTCTCTATCACTTCTGCACTCTATCCCGATCTATTTAGTTATTAAATCATTAATCAGCAGGTTTTTTTCTGCCAGTATAAAAATGGGAGCTTCTGAAACAGTTATTACAAAAATGCTATATATATAAAACAGTCATAAAAATGTCATTTATGTTTTAATAAATGTCACTACCCTCTTTCTTTAAGTCTTTCCCCAAATTTATTTTTTTCTGAACTAAATTTCTTAAGATTATGTTGGAATCATATCAGGTCAGGAATACAACAAAGGAAGACTCTATTGGACTTTCTGTAATTTCTTTCTTTTTAATTTCTGTTAATTTCTTTTCTTTTTTTTTTTTTTTTATGAAGGAAAATATTGATTGTGAAATAAGGATCAGAGGTTCTGCTGTTTCAGAGATTACTAGATACAGCAAAATGCTTTCTTACTGTAGGTAACCTCATACCTATTTTCTTTAAAAAGCACTAGGATATATTCACATGGCTGAACTTGTCTGTAACTGACAATATGAAATATGACAAAATGTCTTTGAGAACATGAAGCAGCAGTGCATGTACAGTGGTTAATTTTATACAGGAAACCATTTGCATTGCAAACTCTTTTGGGGCAAGAAAAAAGGAAGACTAAATGATGTGATAGAGACAAAAGGACATATACTAGTGTTACTGCAACAACAACAGAAAAAATGTGTGAGTTATTTAATGTTATTGGGTTCTGAGATTAACATCTGAATTTCAAAGAAACCAATATTGTCTTTGATGTATTATAAACAAACAACTTTAATGGGAAAGTACTATTAGTCCTGTGCAACCTTGGTTTTAAGATTCACATTCTGTGAATTGCTTTTGCATAACAATAGATTAGAAATTGGCTTTTCAAAATTTTTCAGAGAAAACATTTCCAGCAATGACAATAATATAACCCCTACTGCGTACTCATTTTATCCCACTGACCTATTAATGAAAATAGTTTAGTTGAGTACACTTAAAGAGACAGTTTATGTGATCTTAATTTAACAAATCCTGACACTTATGCCTAAACATATTTTTTCTTTTTACATACTAAAGGAAGTCTTTAGATTAAAAGAATAGGTTAAATTTACATTATTTCATAATTAAAAACAGTTACTCTTCTGTATATTAACTTTAACTGTTACCTTGAAAAACAAAACAACATAAAATGTTTTTTGCACCAACAGTATGAATTTATGCATAGTGTGTTTTGATCAAAATGTTGCATAGTCATATACTTGAAGTAGCATAACAATTAAGAAATCTATTAAAACAAGAATGGTACGGCATTAGTCTTTTTTACTATTATTATTTTGAGAGTAGATGCTGAATCAGCTGTTTATAATCCAAGAAGGGCCTTAGCTTATTCTAAAAGTAATTAATGACTCTTGTTAGGTTCAAAGATCTTTTGGTGTATCCTGCATAAGTGTTTGATTAAAAATGAAAGAGGATTTGAAAACTGACATTTGGATTGGGAAATTGTGAAGATACTACCAAGTGATAAATTAATCAGCTTTGCAATTATTGTTTATATAATAATCATTTTGTGGAGTTCTGAAGATAGAGTAAACTTTCTGAAATATTCCTCAGAAACACAAATTCCTGTGCAATATTCATATGAAGAGATATAAGATAAAAAATTGCACCACTCACTGTCGTTGCACTGCTTTGACTGAAAGTGATGCCAATTCAACAATAGTGTGTTTTCCTGGAGAGGAGACTCTTCATTTTCTGCAGACTTGAGAAAAAAAAAATAAAATTAGAAGCTTTGAATAAGGAAGGTTTGAATAAACAAAATCTTGGTTCTTCAACTACAAAGAAAATACTGCATAACAGTTTCAAAATGGCTTTCTTATTAAATGATGATGTTAGAATTGTAGTGAACCTTCAGCTGTGTAAATCAGATGTTTTGGAGTCAAAATGCCAGTTTACTCTTCATTAATCAATTTAAATCCTGAAATAAGTAGGCACCTTTCCAGCTGAGCTTACTAAGTGACAGTCCTGGTCTATGTTGAAGCATACTGGTTAACATCCATTGCAGCAATTCCAAGTGTGATGCCTAACGCAGGCAAAGTCTAGTTGCTATGCACTTCCTCAAACACTAATAGTGAAGGATATGGAAACCTTCAACAGGAGATTTGTGAGGGTATCTTCACACTAACCCTTATCAGATAGCCTGGATAACATACAAATAAGAATGCTGAGTGCATGTGGTGTGTATAGAGATTGAACATAGACAAAACTGTTTGGAAAGTGTTTGCACTACAAATGGTGAAGACCTGTCTGAAGCCTAGTGAGTGCTGGGAAGAGCTAATAGAGTGCTGGGAAGAGCCTGTACCCAGCAGTGGTCTGTCAGCATGTGGCCAGAGTCCAGAGTCACCTCAATGCTTTGTGCAGCAGACCTTGTGGGGAGCATCCTCACACAGGGTCTTGTCTCCCACAGGGTGTGAGCAATTGGGAACCTACACTGACAGAGAGGGGTGACAGTGACCTCTGGCTGAGGTGCAAGGAAACTGTAAGGGATATTAAAAATGTCTTAGGTTTAGTTGTAGAGTGTTTAGAAACATGTAGGTGTTTATTAATGTTAAGTGTCCAGTATTGTGCTTTAGCTGTTGTATTTCTAATCCTGAATCCTGAATGTATAGCTCACTGATTGCTGGTTAATTACATGTTGTTAATAAATCACTAAACTGCTTTGATCCTAATTAGTTTAAACTATTTGAACTGAACAGCTTTTACCTTCAACACAATTCAGTGCATCTAATACTTGAATTACCTCCTGGAGTTGCCGTTCCTCTCCATTAGCAATAGCATTTGACTGTTGTAAATTAGGAGCCTTAGGAAAAAAAACCAACAAAACTATACCTGAGTTACTGAGACCAGCAACATAGAATCTAATTAGATACCAGCATTACAGAGAATGAAATTCCAGGTCTTCATCCACACAGTAAAGAAATTGTCACACTGGAACTGCAGTCCTGAAGCAGAGACATACAAATGAGAGAAACCATGTTTTTAAAGTCTTATTCTGAAGAACCATTCCATTTTATAATAGTAAAAGATGGTTGCTAAAAGCTCTCAAGCTTTATTGGAGTTGCTAAGCAATGATCAGAAAAAAAAATGCTACAGCATTCTGCCAGTGTTGTTTGGGTTTTTTTGGTTTTTTTTTGGGTTTTTCTGTGTGTGATTTTTTTTGGTTTGGTTTGGTGTGGTTTGTTTTTTGTTTTGTGATTTATTTTGTTGTTGGTGGTGGTTGTTGGGTTTTGTTGGTTTGGGTTTTGGGTTTATTTTGTTTTGTTTTGTTTTGTTTGTTTTATTTCCTGTACCCCCCTTGGGTGACGAAATGCTTGATCTTTAAGGTAATGTGCTAACTGACGGGCTTTTTACTTAAGCAATGTCTACAGGCAAGTGTCAGTACATCATAAGAGTGCTTCTACTTTATATAAATCAAAGAAAGCAGAAGAATTAGCTGGGGCAGGCTATAAAGGGACCCAATAAACAAATACATTCAATAACCTCATACAAATTAAGTAGGTCTGGTCTCAGTTACAACATATAACTAGGGAGAGAAGAGGTGCAAGGTCCCTACACAGGGGAAAAAAAGGTCTGTTAATTATGAAGTCTGGCAAAGGATATTTTCTTTTCAATCACCACAAGCACAGAGCTTTTAATATTTCCCCCTACTGATTTTTATTTTATACTTTCATAGTTCTACATAGACATTTGGATGAAATTAGGCTACAAAACCATTTTGTGCAACAGTATATTTTTTCCTTTAGTCTGACTATCAACATCTCATGTAGAAAAACAACGGACACTTTGCCCCAAGCTCTACCTGCTGTGTGCACAGCCAGTCCTCCTCCCCCTCCACTGTCACTCCTGCTGAGGCTAACAGCAACCATGTGTCAACCCAGCTCCTTTTAAACTCGTTGATCCTTCTGAGAAGATCCACCTGTCTCTGCAAATCTGTTAGCTGTTATGTCTCCCACCATAACTAATTGACAACACTTAATACATTTTCTTACCTGTTCCTTCTTAATATTCATGTACACTACATATACAATATGCACTAAGTGTAACTGCTGGCATAGCAGATGGATAGAACAAAAAGTGTGTATATTAAAGGGGAAAATCATGAGGTGAGCAGATTGCCTTTTTTTTTTCTTTTTTTCCTTTCTAAATAAACAATAACTTTTTCCTGTTTTCTTTCCATTCATAATTCCTTGGTATCTAAACAAGATAGAAATTTTATACATAGATTTATTTGTATATATTAAATTTTAAACGACTGTGGCTTTCTCTTGCTCACATTTTTCAGTAACTATTACATTTCAATTCTGCCAGAAAGACTCACTTCTGCCTGCCAATCAGTGTCAACAGCCAATCTCATCAATGTAACTGGACATTTATTTCAGAAAATGGACTTATGTTCTGGTAAACATTATTGATTATGACAAGTGATATTGTATGATTACTAACCGGGTAACTTCAAACATATGGAAAATCTCATTTCTGATTTCTTTGCAATATGCTTATCTGGTAGATCAAGTCAAAATAGAAAATTGTGTAGCATATAATAGTCATTGAAATATAAAATAATTACTGCTCTAGTGGTACTTTTATATGTGAATATGCAATACATATTTTAAGAAGTCTCAGATTGCATATCCCCATTGCAGACAGCTACTTCCATGGGGAGTGTTTCATAAATGGAGGAAATTAACAGGGTAAAAGCCAAATTATGGCAGAAACTGACAAAAGCAAGGAGAAAATCAGTGTGAAGGATAATACTCCAGGCTTGACTTGTTCCATTATACTTAGCCATTACAGGGAGGCTCTCAGGTCACTGAGCGATTTGTTCTGCAATACCTGTAACTGCACACAATAGACTAAGTGAAAGGCAATATCCATCATAACATTGAATTGCCTTGCTTTTGTCAGTTTGTGCTGTGCCTTTAACACTATTTAAGTTTACTATGGGGAGTATTGTTATTAAAACCAGATTGGTACTGAATTACCCAGCTTCCCTGCAGACCAAAAAGAAAAAAAAAGTACCAAGTGTGTGGTACCTAAACTTATTATCTGAAACTGAGACTTAATCCTGCACTTAATTTTGCCTTGTCAATTAATTTGTTTCACAGACTTCAACTGCAATATTAAAGGAAGAAGCATGGTCAGTGTAAGGAAAATACTAAGAAAAAAAGCATGCAGGGTTTTTTGTGAATTATTTAATTCCCATCCGTCTTTTGCTATATACACCAATAAAGTGATTTGTGTTTCAGGACTTTCACGAATGATGATATGAGGAGCAGTGGATAAATGTACACTATGACAGTGTCATCTTCTGGGCATGTGGGATGACTCTGTGACTTCAACAGCAAAAATTTTGAACTAATATAAGGTCATCATGGAGTCTGACATTCCAAAGTTTTGTCAATTCATTATTTAAAAAGTGAGTGAAAGACACTAGATGTTAGAGAACCTTTCTGACAGTGGTTTTCCAGTGGTATTGTGTGTTTCCAAATACCATTTCAGGAAAGCCTTGGACTTAAGATGCATAAACAGCATTAAAAAAAAAAAAAAAAAAAAAAAAAAAGTAGTGCTATTTTCTCTCATGTGAATATTCTGTTTAATGTCTTTATCAATGATCCTGATGAGGGCTTCCAGTAAGTTTGCAGAAAACACCAAGTTGGGTGGGAGTGTTGATCTGCTTGAGGGTAGGGAGGTTCTACAGAAAGATCCAGACAGACTGAATAATTGGGCTGAGGATGATAGTATGATGTTCAACAAGGCCAAGTGCCAGGTCCTGCACTTAAGCCACATCAAGGACTGTGCAATGCTACTGACTTGGAGAAGGGTGGCTGGAAAGCTGCCCAGCAGAAAAAGAGGTTGATGGTTGATAGACATCTAAATATAAGCCAGCAGTGTGCTCAGGTGGCCAAGAAGGTAAACAGCATCCCGGACTGTATCAGCAATAATGTGGTCACGAGGACAAGTAAGGGATCTCCCTTGGTACTAATGAAGCTGCATCTTGAATACTGTGTTCAGTTTTGGGCAACGGACTCCAAGAAAGACATTTTGCTGCTGGAGCACATCCAAAGAAGACCAAAGAAGATTATGAAGGGTCTAGAGCACAAATCTCATGAGGAGCAGCTGAGGAACTAGTATTGTTTAGCCTGGAGAAATGGATGATCAGGGGATACCTTATTGTGCTCTACATCTACAAGAAGAGGTTGCAGTGAGGTGTGTGTTGGTCTCTTCTCACAAGTAACAACCAAAAGGACAAGAGGAAATGGCCTCAAGTTGTAACAGTGGATGTTTAGATGGGATATTAGGAAAAATTTCTTCACTACAATTATTGTGAGCATTGGAACAGGCTGCCCACAGAACTGATGAAGTCATCATCCCTGAATGTATTTTAAAAACCATGCAAATATGGTGCTCAGGGAAACAGCTTATTGGTCAACTTAACAGTGCTGGGATAACAGTTGGACTTGATGCTTTTAAAGGTCTTTTCCAACCTAAATTATTCTGTGATTCTATGACTCTATGATTCTGTAACCACTGAACTATGTGGTGCATATAAGCTATTGTGGTGGTTTGAACCTGGATGGAGTCCAAATGCCTACTAATCTGCTCTATCACTCCCTTCCTCTCTTCCTCTCAAAAGGACCAGAAGGAAGAATACAAGATGAAACTCATAGGTTAAGATAAAAGCAGTTTAATGAAAAGTGAACCAAAGCCATACGTGTTAAAGCAAAAGAAAACAAGATTTATTCTTTACTTCTTATCAGCAGGTTATGTCTGGTACTTTTTCCAGAGAGCAGAGCTTCAAATATGCATTTGTTGCTCTGGAGGACAAGTGGATGGCCCCCTAGAATCATGGAATGGTAGGGGTTGGAAGGGACCTCCGGAGATCATCGAGTCCAACTCCCCCTGCCACTCCTCCTCCTTTTCATAGCTTTTATAGTTTAGGTGACATCATATTGGTATGGAATATTCCTTTGGTCAATTTGGGTCAGCTGTCCCAGTTGTGTCCCTCCCACAGTCTTATCCACCCCATCCCATTGCAGGGGGACTGTTATAAAAAAAACCCCATCCTTGGTGCTGTGCAAGCCCCACCCAGCAGTAGCCACAACAAAGGTGTGTAATCAGCACTTCTCCAGCTCTCCATGCAAAGCACAGCACTGGGAGGGCTGCTGTGGGGAAAAAATGGCTCTATCTCAGTCAAACCCAATACAGCTATCTCAATTCCATTGATTCTAGCAGATTTCAGTTGAAAGAAGAATTTTGATTTAAATTCCTGATAGTTCTAAGGCTCTGAATAGGACAGTATTGAGACTCAAGATGCTGTACAAATGCCAACAGGCAGGACTTTAGGTGCCTGCAGGGCAAGATAACCAGCTTAGTAGGAATTTTAAATATCTAGTATATACTGTAATATTCACAGAATCACAGAATGGTTAAGATTGAAAGGGACCACTAGAGGTAATCTGATCCAACAACTCTTTTCAAGCAGGATAACCTTAACAGGCCGTATAGGACCATGTCCAGACAGTTTCTGACTGTCTAAAGACAGAGATTCCATAACCTCTCTGAGCAAACTGTGCCCAGTGATAAATCACCCTCATAGTAAAAAAGTGTTTCCTGAAGTTCAGGAGGAAGTTCCCATGTTTTAATTTGTGCTTATTGCCTCTTGTTCTGTCAATGTGCACCATTGAAAAGAGTCTTGATTCAACTTGTGTGGAGGAAAAGATTATCAGGAGTGATCAACAAGGATCCACTGGGTAAAAGAATGGAGAGCAGTAGATGTTGACTACTTTGACTTCTAGCAAGGCTTTTGACAGTCTTCCATAACATTCTCATAGACAAGCTCAGGAAGTGTCACCTAGATGAGGGGACAATGAGATGGATTTAGATCTGACCGAATGACCAAGCTCAGAGGGCTGAGATCAGCAGCACAGAGTCTAACTGGAGTTCTGTAGTACACGGTGTTTCCCAGGGGTCAGTACTGGGTCCCATCTTGTTCAACATTTTAATCAATAACCTGGATGAAGATATGGAGAGTACTCTTGGCAAGTTTGCCAAGGATACAAAACTGGGAAGAGAGGCTGATATATAAGAAGTCCTGTGTTGCCATTCAGTGAGTCCTGGACAGGCTGAAGAGTCGGGCGCAGGGTAATCTTATGAAGTTCAACAAGGGAAAGTATAGAGTCCTATTCCAGGGGAGGAACACTCCATGCACCGCTAAAGGTCAGGGAGCTTCCATGGAGAAGGAACTGGGTAATCTGGTAGACAATAAATTAACCATGAGTCAGAAGTGTGCTTTTGTGGCCAGTGGTATACTGGGATTCACTAAGAAGAGAGTGGTAAGAAGGTCGAGGAAGGTCACTGTCCCCCTCTAGTCGGCCTTTGTGAGGCCACATCTGGAGTGCTGTGCCCAGTTCTGGACTCTCCAGTTCAGGAGAAGCAGGGAACTACTGGAGACAGTCCATCCAAGGACTACAAAGATAACGTGGGGACAGAAACATCTGTCTTAGGAGGAAAGGCTGAGAGACCTGGGTCTATTTAGCCTTGAGAAGACTGAGAGGGAATCTTATCCATTTTTATATATATGTGAAAGGTGGGTGTCAAGAGGATGAGGTCACTCTCTTTTCACTGGTGTCCAGTGATAGGACAAGGGACAATGTAAACAAACTGTAACATGGGAAGTTTCTGACAGAGCACTGGATCAGACTGCCCAGGGAGGCTATGGACTTTCCTTCTCTGAAGACTTTCAAAACCGACCCGGACACATATCTTGTATTGGTCTACCTGCTTTGGCTTGTATTGGTCTACCTGCTTTGGCAGGAGGGTTGGACTAGATGAACCCCAGAGGTCCCTTCCAACCCTTACCATTCCCTGATCTTCTTTCTACCAGCGTGTAGTCATACTTTGAGGTAAATTTTCCCTGGGTGCAATACTTACTATTTACTTCCAGGGAAATGTATGAGGTTTCTGTTGGCTCTCACATTGAAAGCAGTTAAATCTTGCTTCAACACACCTAACTCTGGGAAGCTAACTACCTTCAGGTAACTCAGATAAAGTTTATATTAAAAATAACAGTTCCCTATGTAATCAACAACATCAGTACCTACTTGATTTCAGCACATATAGAGGAAGTTTACTGTGAGCTGGGAACACTGACATATAAACATATTTTATAGGTTTCTAAACCAGGGACAGTTTAGGATTGCAGCTTAGATTTTAATCAGAAAGAAAAAAATATAAATAAAAACTGTTCAAAAAATTTCACATTGAAGCTATGTCTTTCTTTTGAGTTTCAGTTGCTGTGGTTGTGTATTCATAACCGAATTTGTCTGATAAGGATGAAGTTAGATCCCCAAACCTTGGCGGATTTATTTCTGACTCCTTGTGTTATTTTAAGAAGAAAAAAAAAAAAAAAAAAAGTTATATTTGGCAGATTTGCATCTAAGCTTTAGATGCTTAAAATCTTATTTCACACTGGTTTACATAACACAATTGTCCTGGGTAGAGAAAATTGGGCAAATAAAAATTTGCGTAAATAATTGTGTACTTTTTTGTTTGTTTGTTTTTCTTAATGTCAGAATAGTCTCCAAACTAGATTTTTCATGAATTGTTGCTAGTAACAAATTAGTACTTGTACCTTGTTCATTTAATTATCTCGAAAAGTGTGTAAGCCACACATGAAAAACACATAAATAGTTAATACAGCAGTGCTGGAACTGAGTAACAGCAATGACTGCTGAGAACTAACAGAACAATGTGATGATATGTTTTTGGACTAATCAAACAAACTGTGACTTTTTAGGATTGAGAACACCACAAAAGGGTTTAGCAGGTGGATTGGCTTTCAGAGAACACATCTACCTCACATTGCAGCATAGCAATGTAAGTTCTTCTAATATGAGGTATGACACACTTCAAGGCTAATATTCTAGTTCTTCAATTATTCTGCAACAACATGATTCTCCCTATGTGACATTATATTGAGTCATATAAACATATCTTTACATCTATTTCAGACAAGATAATAGATAAGACAGTGTGGGAAAATGCTTCAACAACAGTAAGGCAGATTTAGTGACCTTTTGTATTTTTTTCACAGGAGTCAACAGCACGTTTCCCATTGACTTTTGTGGTGCACATGATTCATAGAAAAAGTACCAGTATTAGAAATATATGTGGCTACATAGATTATAAACATTGTTTCATCCATCAAAGTCAATTTCATTTGATAAACCAAATAAAACTGAAAAGCCTGTAAAAGTAGAACCCCTACACGTAAATAGCTACTTGTCATTCCTGCCTCTGTGACCACTTATTATATACACAAGTCCTCCTTCAACAACTGCCCTCTTATTACTTCACCTAGGGAACATGAATGAAAAATAAAAACCGCAAACTTGTAGCAGTGGAAATGTAGCTTCATTTTATTTCTTTACAGAAGTATGGAAGTGTAGATAGCTTGTTTTGATATCACAAAATCAATTCAACTCTTTTTATGTGAAAACATGCCATTTTTTGCTTAGCAAATACTTGTGAATTTGATATATTGTGATTTTTTTCTATTTCACAGCAAAGTAACTTTTCAGGTTTTATCTTGTTTTCTTTTATTTCGTTTTGTTTCATATGAAATGGCAAGTTTCCAAGGCTAAAAACTGACTATCATTTTTATGGAAAATAAGAAAACACTTGAGTTGAAACCAAAAGGATAGATCTCTTTTTCCATTCTATATCAGACATTTTTATATACACAAATGTCACTCAGATATCTTTATTGACTTCTTTTAAAGTTTTGGTGGGGTTTTTTGTTTGTTTCTTTTTTAATAAGATTTACTTTACGTTTTTTTAATGTAAACTTTTGAAAGGTAAACTGTCTTTTATTTATTAATATTAATATATATTGACAAAATTTACTTACTAGGCACAAT
>JANHGL010002857.1:22582-35764 GCA_024611195.1 Ceyx melanurus
GCTTAATTTTAATGGATACATCTCACAATATATAAGACAGGAAACAAATCACATGTAAAGTACAAAAGATACAAAAATATTTTTTATATTTTTGTATATACAAAATATACATATAGTTTAAGATTAGTATTAGTTTAAGTATAGTTTAAGTTACCTTTGTCAAACAGTGAAAAGTAGATTGGTAAAAGTGTATATCAGTTTAAGATAAAAATAATTCATTTAACCTATTGTCAGTTTTATCATGTCATAAATTTTCATTGCTATTTTTTGATCTTTTCATTATTCATTCGTTGTCTTACAAACATTGTTCAGCTATTATCAACTCAAAATACCTGTGAACATTTGTGTTTTTATGATTCTGCAATAGTCCGGCAAATATAAATTTCATATGCAGTTTTCATGAACTGGTTTCAGAAAAAAAAATCTAAAATATCTGCATAACTCTTTCTGGTTAAATATTTATATGCTTATTTATAACAAATAGTTAACTAAAATACTGTCATATTAACTGATAGTAAAAGAACATTGAATTTTAAGCTATGTATAAATTCTAAGCATTAATGTATTTGTTATGAGTGATATGTGTAAGGTAATATTGTTATTATTTTCTGAGTTAAGTCTAATGATCCTATAATGAAATGTAATTGCCAGAGCAACTAAGACCTATATGCTTCTGTATCAGAGCTAAGAAAAATCAGTAGAATCAAATTGTGATCTGGCTTTTTTTTTTTTTTTTTAAGGGAAGAAATAAGTCAACATTTTTGTTGGTTTATTTATTTCTTTTTTTTCTGGTATGAATAATTTTCTTCCTTTCAGAAAAATGCACATATACCTTGTTGAATTTTGTTAATGGTATTTTAAAGATCTTGTAGCCCACTTCAGTATTAATTTCATAAAATATTGTTGTTAGCTTTGGCTTCTCTTTTTAATTAATAGACAGCATTCATATTGGCATTTGAGTTGCGAGTCATTTTTATTCCTGATTACTGAAAGCAGACAAAATAATAGAACTTTATACACATTTTTGTTGTCCACTTCCTATTTGTCAATTTGTCTTTTCAATAATAAGTTCATAAAAAGATGCAGAGGGTAAAGGGTGATGTGGAAAAGAAAGACCTCAGAAACTACAGAACAGGGCAGTAGGGTGTCCATGTGCATGCATATAGATCAGTACCTTATGGATGATAATGTGAAATGGAGCCTCTTGAGATTCACTTACAGGATTCTTTTATAGGAATAACATTATGAGGGAAGCTCTGATATCTTTATGTGGGAAATGAGAACACCTGGATACCTCTCTGAAGTGCCTGTACACTAATGCATGCAGCACAGAGAACAAAAAGGAGCAATTAGAGGTCTGTTGCAGTTCCAGGGCAACCATCTAATTGGGATCACAGAGTACAAGCTCTGTATGAAGGATGGGTACTGGGGGACATGTTGTGGGGGTTCCCTGTTACAGAGAACCTGATCAGGAAAAAGAAAAAGCTGCCTGTTCTTCAAAGGATAGAAGACTCATATTCAGAGGCCCTTGACATTATGGGGGACTTCAATGACAACCAGCATCTCTTGGAGAATCAACACAACAGAGCAAGAGCAATCCAATGTAGTTATGACAAATTCCTGACACAGGCAGTCAAGAAGACATCAAAGGAAGGTGTTATGCTGAACCTCTACAGTTACACACAGGAAATATCTAGCCTGGGATGTAAAGGCCAGGGGCAGCTTGACTACAGCAATAATGAAATGGTGTAATTCAAGATCCTGGCAGGAAGAAACCAGGCAAAAAGTAGGATCATGACTCTGGACTTTAGTATAACAGACTTTGATCTTCTCAGGGACCATTTCAGATAATACCCATAAGAGACCACTCTGGAGAGAAGAGTTGTTCAGGAGAGCTGGCTGATTTTCAAGCTTCATATCCTCCAAGCTCAAGAATGATCAATCCCAATGCTGCTATGAAAGTGTGGTAGAAAAAAATAACCCTTGTATTGACAAGGATCAAGTTAGGTAACAATGCATTTCCAATTTAGCCAACCTTTGATTCTAAAAAATTTATACCTTTCAGTTTTTTCTTGGGTACTGTCAAAATTTCAATAAGAAATTCTGTTGTATGAGGGAGAAGAAAAAGCTTTATTACTTAAAGTCTCTAACAATTTCAGGCATCAGTTTCTACCCCAGCCATGTCAAAGCATACATATATGTACAATGATTTCTTCTTTCATTAAGATTTTAGAAGTTATTGGCTTTGTTAATTGCAACGTCCAATTATAAATGATGTATAAAAGGAAATATATTTTCCTTTTAATTTCAGAGAAGCATTAAGCCAGGCTGTATGTGACTTCAAGAGAAAAAAGAAATTATGCCTTAAAAGTTGAATCAAACTCTCTTCTTTGTTGGCAGCTTTACAACAGTGGTAGTTCATGACCTTACGACCAGAAGGGTTAACTGTTTTCATTCCTCCATTGTCGATCTCCCTGTACAACAGCCTGTTCAGTTGTGATTTGTTCAGTGTGACAGTGTGAGCACTTGGTGCTTTGATCGGCCATGCTGCTATAACAAACCATGTTGACACCAGCTGAACTCCAGATATCATGTTCATTTCAGCTGACATTGCTGATCTTTAAAGGCTTTGGAAACATTAGCTTTACTCTTGTATTTTGTATTACCTTTCTACTTCCTGTACTGATGTGCACCTCCACTTAATGCACCCTCTGTTTAAGACTGACCTTGCTCTATGTGAATTTGTTAGCTTGTTTCATCAGTATTTCAGGTCTTATAAAGAGCAGATTGCTAATGAATTATTTTCTATTTTGGTGGGGGGAGTTTGGTCTCTGTAGACTTGTGATAATCCTGTATTTGATATAAATGAAAATATTTCAGTAGCAGGTTGGGTTCTGCAGGAATAGCCTCTGTGAGAAAAGGACAGCAGACCACAGAGGACCCCTATCAGTTTATCTTCAGTTAAAACTATAGCTGCATGAAAAGTTTTGCATGTAGAGAAAAATGAGAAACTTCTTGGATTTGTTTGTTTTTTGTGGAGGTTTTGTGAGTGTGTGTGGGGTTTTTTTCCCCTTGTTTTTGTTTGGGCTTTTTATTTTTATATATATATATATATCCTTCAAAAGGGATATTGAGGTGCTGGAGAAGGTCCAGAGGAGAGCAACAAGACTGGTGAAGGGACTGGAGGGAAAGTCTTATGAGGAGAGTCTGAGGGAGCTGGGACTGTTCAGCCTGAAGAAGAAGAGACTTAGGGGAGATCTCATCACTCTCTACAACCACCTGAAGGGAGGTTGTAGGCAGATGGTGGCTGCACTCTTCATCCAGGCAACCAGTGACAGAATGAGAGGACATGGCCTGAAGCTGCTCCACGGGAGGTTTGGTTGTATATTAGGAAGCAGTTCCTTAGGGAAAGGGTCATTAGACACTGTAATGGCCTGGCCAGGGAGGTGGTGGAGTCACCATTCCTAGTGGTGTTTAAGGAAAGATTGGATGTGGAACTTAGTGACATGGTCTAGCTAGGTGTCATGGCGTCATAGACATGACACCTAGCTAGACCCAGCAGTCTTAGGCTGGGCTTTATGATCTCAAAGGTCTATTCCAGCCTCAACAATAATTCTGCGTAATTCTGAGTAGTTCTATGTAAAATAAGTGTCTACAAAGCATAACAACAAAATCTATCAGGCTGATTTCCAAAAACTGAAGACAGTGATGTGTGTCAACATAACATACATGACAAAAATTCTATTGTGTCTCTTCAGATTCTCTCACTACCCCTACGACTACCACTACCTATGTTTCTAAATAGAGCTATTATCAGATTGTCAGCCAATAATATGCTGAGAAACTTGTCCAAGACTGAAAAATCTGTGGATACTTATTAAAGAGTTTGTAATTGATACAACACTTCTCCTTAGTTCTAAAGAAGTTAGTTCTACATGGACATCACTATTTATGATCTAATGCCAATACAGGTTCCCTAGAATACACAAGACATCAGTACAGCCAAAGATAAGGGACCTTACAAATGTGGGAGGCCAATGTCATTTGGAGGCAGCAGCTGGCATCCAGGCAGCTAAAATAGACACCTGTGTTCAGGCAACTGAATCTTAGACTGATGTCTCCTCTGTATGTAAATGACATTCTAGCCTGGGGAAAGGAGCTTAACCAGAGCAGAATCATAATACTAATGTGCCACAATATAATGATAAGTGAACTAATCACAGATGCATAGGAAATAGTCCTCAGCCCACTGAAAGGTAGTGGAACAATTGACAAAATAAAAGTTACAATAAAAAATAACATCTTGCCCTCAAATGAGATAAAAAGAAAAAACAAAAGTAAAAAAAACCTAAAAATTGTGTCTGAATCTTGAAATACTGTGGGTTTGAGAGGTTTAAAATCCTATTTATTTTTATTTCTACTAGATGGAATTTTTAAAAACCTTTTTTTTAAAAAAAGAACCTATAATTTTTATTTTTGAATGTGAAGAAACATACAGTTTTTCACTGCTCCAAATTCCTGTAACAAGTGCCATTGTTTTAGATACATAGATATTAAAATATTTCTTTGAATTATGGATTAAATTCTAAATTGGAACACTAATGGTGTTTTCAGGGTGAAGTTTTGTTATCATATTTAAGTAATCTTACAGAAGATGAATGATAAAAGTCAACTAGGAGACACACTTGCCTGTCTGAAGGACATCCAAACAGTATGTATGTTGTTGGGAGTTTGACACCAAATGCTTCCACTGCGCAGGTACTTCAAATGAGCCAAAATACTTGCTGATGTAGATGTAATAAGAAGTAACATGGAGTGTATTTATTCAATTTCTCTGTGTCCATTTTGGCTATATACATTCCTCCTTGAGTTGAATGAAAAGTAAAATAACAAGGTAGTACTGTTCCTATTCCCTAAATCTTCCCTTGTAGGGGAGAAAGAAGTTACAGAAAGAAAAAAAAAAAAAAAAAAAAAAAAGGAAAACATTAAAATACTGAAACTTCATGCCCTATGCTGTACATTTACAGTGCTTAACTTGAAACACTTATTGCCGATCAGGAATGCAGATTCCTTTACAGTGCAATTCACACCACCTAAAAAGAGCCTGCTTCTCAATAATGACTAAATAAGAGCTTAGGTGATGAACTGAGACACTTAATGTTAGACCTCACCTCTGTCAATAGTGTTTCTTTGAAAGATAAATTTGAAGTTTTCTTGTTTCCAAAGCTGTAAATTTGTACCATGTGATGTCATAAAGTGTTTGGTTTGTATTTTTTTAAAAAGCACACAACTCTTAAAAAAAATATTTAATTGGGAATATATTCATCTAGATGTTTTTTTGCTTAGTAAGAAGGTTAAGTTCTGAAACATAATGAAAGGGTTTTTAAAGGCCAAAAGGTAACATGGTATTATCAACAGCAAGGTCTTCTTTTAGAAAATGGCTTTCATATTTTGCTCAGCTTTTTCTACTTTAAATGAAAGGAAAATAGTTTGTTTAGTGAGGAAAAGAAAAAAAAAGAAGCTCAATTAAACTGTCTACTATTGAACCTGTTAGTGATCAGTGAAGAGGTGGTGTTTACCCCAAATGTGATTACCAAACAGAAATTGAGAAAGGAGAACAGTTGCAAAATTAGCATGAAATAATTAATGCAATACCAAAATAATGAGCTCCACCCCCATCAAAAATCTGATGCTCCATATTATGCTGTAATATTTTACTTCTTTCAGGGAATAAGTGCCCTTCTGAAATATGACTTTCTGTAATGACCAATGTCTTGGAGGTTATTTTATTCAATGAAAGCTGTTTAGCTATGACAAGTTTTTGGTGGGTTTTTTTGTTATTACTGAAAGAGAAAGACTAAATATGTGCTCTTAGAAAAGGAAAAATAAATATTCTTTTGTTTATCTAGCCCAGAAAAGTGCTGCTTTTTAGTTTTATTTTGTTTGTTTGTTGGGGTTTGTTTTGTTTTTTGTTTGGTTTGTGGGTTTGTTTTCCTTTTTTAAATTCCCTTAGAGTTTAATCTCATTAGTTCTATGCTATAATTTAGTGGGGTTTGCAACACTGAAGTCTTATTACTTTGTGTTTGTCAATATTACATTTAATTCCTTCTATGACAACTTATGTACAAATAAAATCTAAATCCTTTTTATGTTTAGCTGTCTATATGGCCTTCATTCATCATATTTCATTTTTTGTCCTCAGAAAATGCAACTAGACTGAAGTGGTTCTTTTTGTTTGAAGACCACCTTTCTAAATTAGAACACATATGCACAGCAGACTTTAAAGCACTAGCCCCTGTAGACCTGAAAAAACACTTTCTCTGGTTTGACATAGCTTCTTTCACAGGAACTATCTATAGCCACTGCTTTGTTATTTTTCAACCTGGTCTCTATCTCTGCCCATGTCCTGCCCTGAATCCTTGCTTCATCTTGGAGATTAAGCAGGAACTTGTCCTATGAATTGTTACAAAAAGCTTTCTGAAAATCCAACTATATTATGTCATCTACTGTGCCCTTAGCAACCCTGTCAGCATCCCTTTGTCTAAATTCTTCTTTTGAAAAAATGCTACAAACAAAAACACTGAGAAAATTATTAAAGATGCTATTAATAGCTCTTTATTTACAATCTATTACATATAACATGAAGTCTGACAGAAAGTTACCTTGCAAACAGCCCACTCTGCATTTACCCTAACTATGGCCACTAATAGTAGTTATGACAGCAATAGTAACAATTATTCAGATAGGTGCTTCTTATCTACTGCTTTACAGTGTTAAATCTGATAATTGTAGAAAAACCCTATTTGCAAGGGTAGTGCAATTAAATACATAAATGTATTCAAATGTCTAAGTGGTTAAAAACTTAGTAAGTATCCATAAAACATAGCTGCTCATTAATCAGAAGACAAAAATGAGCTGTCATATATTGTTATCCACTTGCTGTTTGAAAAATAAATCTCTGAGGCAAACAGGTTGCTTTTCTATTTTGTTACCATGCCCCAACTCAGAATGAGCAAAGAAGAGAGAAAGAGCAGATAATGGACCCCATTCATGAATGAAAAAGGCTATTTCTGAGCAGTTATTGCATTGTTTATGCCAGCAAAAAATTGCATAACTCTCATTCTCTATACAAATTACATGGTTTTTATGCTTCATTGAACATTTTACATAGAACATAAATGGAGCTTTTGCAATAGGTGGTACAAAGACTGTTATAAGAGACAGTCTAAGCTTCATTATTTGGCTTTCTTCAGGTTTGCAGCAAAGTCAACAGAATCCAGAATTCCCTTTATGGTTTCTCTTTTTATTTTCTTTCTGCTCCTAGTTTCCTGAGATCTTAAAGAAATTAAAATGAAGGTTTTCCAACCAAAGCTGTTCTAATTGCTTTAAGACATAGATCGGAGCTTAATGTGATCCATTAAATATTGCCCTCCTGAAACAGGCAGGAGATTTCATGTGCTGACTGCGCAGCAGGCCTGCCTGGCTAAGGAAAAGGTCAGGCAGTAGCACAAAGCCCAAACAGTACAATAAAATTTGTCAGCTGTATTGCTGCTGTGAACGTGGGGATGTCATATGAAAGGACCTTCCATTTCTCAATCCAAGTGCTGTTAAAGTGGTTTCCATTCACCTCCACATGATGCTAGAGATTAAGCTTTCAAAAGCACCTTTGGATTTGGGTGTTTTTTTGGTGCCTGGTTTGAGCGTAGAGTTCAAAAGAGCTGACTACTCTGTACTTGTACAGCTGAATTTGAAGATAGCAGTCAATTCTCCTCATGGAATTCATGTTCAATTCATCTATGAGAATCAACCCAGGCAAAATTTGAGTGAAAGGACATGTATTTTGCGCGTACTATTATTGCAATAGAGCTATATTAATCCCGACTGTCAAAAGAGAGGGATTTACAATACTATTGCTACTTCACATTATAATTACTGCATAGAAGTATTTATTAATAAGAAGCTTCCATGTATTGAAATATTTCTACCTGTGAGATTGTCCATATATATAAACAGATTAATTTCACTGTATTCTGATGTTTATTTCATAAGAAAGCACATGGATGACAGCAAGGTTATCAGAAGTAGTGAGCATGGATTTACCAAGGGGAAGTCATACTTGACTAATCTGATAGCCTTCTATGATGATGTAACTGAATAGATAGATGCAGGAAGATCAGTGGATGTAGTCTATCTTGACCTTAGCAAGGCTTTTGACACTGTCTGGCATAACATCCTTGTGAACAAGCTCAGGAAGTGTGGAACAAAAGAGCAGATAGTAAGATGGATTATGAACTGGTTGGACAATAGAGTCCCAAGAGTGAAGGCCAATGGTGCCAAGTCCAGCTGGAGAGCTGTAACTAGTGGAGGCCCCCAGGGGTCAGTGCTGGGTCCGGTCCTGTTCAACATGTTTATCAATGATGTTGATGATGGAACAGATTCCACTCAGCAAGTTTGCTGATGACACAAAGCTGGGAGGCTTAGCTGATCCACCTGAAGGCTGTGCAGCCATTCAGTGGGACTTGGACAGACTGAATGGAACACTGGGCACAGAAGAACTTAATGAGGTTTAACAAGGATAAGTGCAGAGTCCTGCATCTGGGAAGGAAGAATAAATTACACCAGTACAGGTTGGGAGGTGATTAACATGAGCCAGCAGTGTGCCCAGGTGACCAGGAAAGCCAATGGTGTCTTGGCTTGTATAAGGAATAGTGTTTAGTAGAAGGGAAGTTATTGTGACCTTGTATTTGGCTCTTGTGAGGCCTCATCTCAAGTACTACATTCAGTTCTTGGCCCCTCATTATAGGAAAGACATTGAGGTACTAGAATGTGTCCAGAGGAGAGCTCATGAGGGGTTTAGAGAGCAAGTTGTATGAGGAGAAGCTGAGGTAGCTGGGCATGTTTAGTTTGGAGAAAAGGAGGCTGAGGGAGGACCTCATTGTCCTCTACAACTACCTGAAAGGAGGTTGTAAAGAAGTGGGTGTTGGCCTTTTCTCCTTAATTAGTAATGACAGAACCAGTGGAAATGTCCTGAAGTTGCAGCAGGGGAGGTTTAAATTAGATATTAGGAAGAAACTCTTTTCAGAGAGAGTGGTGAGGCACTGGAACAGCCTGCCTAGGGAGGTGGTTGAATCACCAACCTTGGAGGTATTTAAACGTATTGACAAGGTGCTTCAGAACATGCTCTAAGAGCAGGAATGTAGGGGACTTTTTTTGGTGGGTTTGTTTGTTTGTTTATTTGTTCGCTTTTTTTCTTCTAATGCTCAGGTATTTAGGTTGTTTTTGTTCTTGTAAGTAAGGGTTAGACTCAGTGATCTAGGAGGTCCTTTCCAACCGTGATTATTCTGTGATCTGCTGGACAGGAGCCCCATGGAGAAGTATCTGGGAGTCCTAGTGGACAACAAGTTCTCCATGGGACAGCAGTGTGACCTGGTGGCCAGGAAGGTCAATGGTATCCTGGGGTGCATTAGGAGGAGTGTGTTCAGCAGATCAAGGGAAGTTCTGCTTCCCCTCTACTCTGCCATGGTGAGACCGAACCTGGAATATTGCATTCAGTTCTGAGTCCCCCAGCTCCAGAGGGACAAAGATCTACTTGAGAGAGTACAACGGAGGGCTACAAGGATGATTAAGGGACTGGAACACATGTCTTAGGAGGAAAGACTGAGAGACCTGGGGCTCTTTAGTCTGGAGAAGACTGAGAGGGGATTTAATAATTGTTTATAAATATATGAGGACTAAGTGTCAGGAGGAGGGAGGCAGCCTCTTCTCATTTGTGCCCTATGATAGGACAAGGGGAAATGGATGGAAGCTGGAGCACAGGAAGTTCCACCTCAACATGAGGAGGAACTTCTTTACAGTAAGGGTCACAATGCATTGCAAAGGGTTCCCCAGAGAGGTTGTGAGTCTCCTTCTCTGGAGATTTTCAAGACTCGCCTGGATGTGTTCCTCTATGACCTGTGCTAGATTAGATTATAGTATGTGGTCCTGCTCTGGCATGGGGGTTATACTTAAAGATTTCCATCGTCCCTTTCAACCCCTGTGAAATCCTGTGATCCTGTGATTTCTCTTGCAAGCAGACTATATAATATTTACATTAAACCTTTTTTTCCAGCATTTGATTCAGAATGGATGCATATTTGTCAGTTTGATGAGCCTCTTTTCCCTTGTTGATAGTTAGACATGAAAATATTGCTGTTAGGTCTCATGGTTCTTTTCACAATTATTCTCTGAATAACTAATACTTAAAAACTCTTACAACTGAAGCAGTTTGTAAACAAGGAGATTTGCAGAAGTAGCAGCAGAAATCATGATGGATGTCCTAAATTGTGTCTATCACATCTAAATAACCCTTTTGACCTACTAATCTCAGGCAGTACTGCCCAACCAGGAGCAAGACTTAAATTCTCTTTCAAGCCATAAAGCATCTCTTTCTAGCATTCAACTCAAGGAAACAGCATTCTAAAGCACAGAAATTACCCATTAAAGTTATTTTTACTATTAGCTTTTGCTTGTTTTGATGGGGTGTGTGCCATGGTATTTGCTAGAGTGAGTCAGCCTCAGCCCCTTTGGTGTCTTCTCCAGAAATATTACTTTGGAATCACTACATTTAATTTACTGATAAGGTAAAAGGAACCTAATTATTCTGACAATTTTATCTAAGGCTTGCAGATTTTATGTACTGAGTGCATAAAAAATAACTTCTTGATGAATAATGTTCCAGGAGTGCATTTTTGCTACCATTATCTGGAAGGGTCCTTTTTACAAGCAGATAGGCAATTCTTTCAGTTCATAAGGGTTAAATTTGCTTTATTTAAGGTGTCACTGTTGCAGTATAATTAGAAATATATAAATATACATTTATATATAAATGTTAATTAAGATCCAGCAACTTCTCTACAGAATTATGAATGCCAGTGAGACAACTACCAAAGCTTATTGACTTTCTCTCATTAGATACATAGTTCCTTTCTTATGATTCTGTCTCTTCAGTTGAATTTGTGGGTAGTTTTTATTGTCAACATGTAAGAACCAAGAACCAATACAAAATAAAAACCAGAAATGCTTTATTAATTGGTTAATAAATCTAGTCAATCAGTATAATATTTAAAAAATTATGAGTTTACAAAGTCAAATTTTAAAGGCAGAAGTGCTGCTGAATACAGTTGGAATTGATGATCTTAAGAGTTCTTTCCAATCTAAATTAATCTGTGATTCTAATGCTGTTAAATTCTTACTGAATCTGGTAGCATGATGGAGTAGAGGCTGCTACAGCAATCTGTTCCCAAGCCCAGCCAGTAGCAAGCCTAAGCATACATTTCGCAAAGGCACATGCAGAAGCATTGGCAATACACACTGCAAGCTACACAGAACAATACATACAAAAACATGTAAACACAGATAGTACAAACAATTGCCAAATCTTGTCCAGATCTCCATCAGTTCAGGATAAGGGTCTGTTTGCGGGAAATACTGTGCAGATGTACAAAATGGATCTTCCTAGTCTTATAAATTTATAGACCAAGGGCAGGAAGGAACTGTCCTTAAATCCTTTCTTTCTCTACTTGCTGGTACGCTCAAAGCCATCAGCCTCCAACTCCTGGTAGCACAGAACTCCTCACACACACATTTGTGTGCACATATATTCATGATCACACACATACTGTGTGAATGGCCTTAAACATTGTCTACCCAGAAACTGATCCCTGTGAAGCTCTTGTCTCCAACACAGTTACATACATGTAAACAAGTCAATAAGTCAACCCCTGGACCTCATGGCCTCTCCAGTATCTGATTTGAATCCTTCTGGTCTCTCCAGCTGCCATTTTTCCAGACTTTCTGGTGTCTCTCCAATAACCATTATTTTGGGTGCTTTGATACCTGGCTCCCATGCATCTTGTCCTACCCATGAGCTAGTCTGCCCTGGTATTTACAAGCAATGACACCGACACACATAGCCACATAATATGCACATACTTTGCATGCTGTCACTTAAGGCACCTGGGCCTCAATGACATGTGGTCCCACATCAGTTACTGGCACTCAGACATCCATACACACATGTACACAAAAAAAAAGGAGCTCCATATCTAGAAAAATAGAAATGCAGTTTAATAAGAATGCAGAACAAACTGCACTGATCACCCATGGGGCACAACTAGATAGCATGAGAAAATTCACAAAACCCAAACTCTTTTAATGATATTGTGGTCTTTTTTTTTAATGGAAACTGTTAAAAGAGTTAGTATTTTAATAGCTTTTTTTTTTTTTTGTCACTTCTGTTTATGTTTACTTCCTTTTGACTTGAAAACTCCTGACAAATACAGATGAGATGCTATTTTACATTTAATGTTATGTATTCACTTATTATACAAAAATATAATTGCATTAATCCAAACCTTTACAAATAAATTAAAGGTAATGCTCCATTTCTTTGTATGCCTCATATTTTATTAGAATTTATTAATAAAATGGGTTACAAAACAGAAATGGTGAAGTGGAGCAGGGGGACAAAAATAAATAATTTGAAACAGATCTTGAGCTACTGCCACCAGAAATAACATTAAGTTCATTTCAACATTAATTTAAATACAATTAAATAGAAGTGGGTTAAAAGAAAGACAAAATAAGGAAATGTGAAGGAAAAAAAAATAATCTTGGTCTCATAATCTTGCTGCCTTCAAACTTTGACTATTAATAAGAAATAGTAGAGAAAATGAGTGAGGTTTTCTCATTATCTATATATGAACTAGATGTCTATGCTTTTATTATAATTGAGACTTAGGGCAGAATTCAGCCACATAAACACATATACTACCATCTCAGATGTCAATACACCTAAATGGAGCTGGCAGGTTAAAGAGAAAATGTACGGGAGATCTGCATTTTTTTGGAGATCAGTAACCAGAGTTTGGACATAATGTCTTGTCTGTCTTACGTTTTGGTACCCAAAGCCTGCCAAAATGACTGTTGCATTTATAGCTGAAGAGATATTCATAGAATCCTGATCCCAGAACCTAGCATGCTAGTTGCCAAAAAACAGGTGTCTATTCTGATTTGAGATACTGTAACATATTAAAGACATTTGGTTTATCATCCAAAACAGAGGACTTACAGGAGGCCTATTCACTTGGCAAGTGACAGTTAGAGGCCAAATAGCTGAATGTATTTAGGGAAACTTCCAAAATA
>JANHGL010002857.1:42560-54583 GCA_024611195.1 Ceyx melanurus
AGTACCTCAAAACTCTTAAGAAAAAAGGAAAGACAAAACCACCCACACCCTTGAATATTTGTATATATACTTAATCTAATTTTTTTTTATTTAATATTTTCATCATTTTGAGGGTTCAAAGTCACTATTTTGAGTGCTTAGAAATCACATAAAGTAAGAAAATATGGATGAATGAAGTAGTCTTCTAAAAAGGCAAGAAGAAAGATACAAGAAAATGCAGACCAGTCATTCTCACCTAAATCCCTGGAAAAAATGATGGAGCAGCTCATCTTGCAGGTCATCTCTAAGGACATAAGGAGGTTATCAGGTGTAGTCATAATGGATATACCAAGGGGAAATTGTGCTTGACTATATAATATAAAAATATAAGATGATCAGGACTTCTACAAGCAGCTGGAAGTAGCCTCACAATCACAGGCTCTGTTTGTCATGGAGGACTTTAATTACCCTGACATTTGTTGGGAAAGCTACACAGCCAGGCACACCCAGTCCAGTAGGTTCCTCCAGAGCATTGATGATAACTTCCTAATGCAGATGTTGGAGGAGACGACAAGGAGAGGAGGGTCGCTGGGCCTTGTACTGACCCACAAAGAGGTACTGATTGAGGGTGTGAAAGTAGAAGGCACCCTTGGCTGTAGTGTAGTAACCACAAGATGGTGGAGTTTAGAATTGCAGGCAGCAGGCACAGGGCCTCAAGGAGGATCGCTTCCCTGAACTTCTGAAAGGCCATCCTTGGCTTCTCAGGGAACTGCTTGGAAAAGTCCCATGGGACAAGTCTCTGGAGGGCAAGGGGTCCCAAGCAAGCTGGCTAATATTCAAACACCATCTCCTCCAGGCTCAAGATCTGTATATCCCAAGAGTAGGAAATCTAGTAAGACAGCTAGGAGACCTGGATGGTTGAGCAGGGAGCTACTAGATAAACTTACACACAAGAAGGAAATATATAAATTGTGGAAGGAGGGGCAGGCCACCTGGGAAGAATACAGGGAGGATGTCAAAGGATGCAGGGATGCAACAAGGTTAGCTAATGCCTCCCTTGAAATTAAGCTGACGAGGGAGGTCAAAGACAAAAAGAAAAGGTTCTTCAAGTATATTGGAGGCAAAAGGAAGTCTAGAGGCAATGTAAGTCCGTTGATGAATGAAGTGGGTGCCCTGGTGACCGAGGACAGAGAGAAGGCTGAGTTACTGAATGCCACCTTTGCCTCGGTCTTTACTTCTAAAGCCAGCTACCAGGAGTCCCAGGTCTCCAAGACCACAGATGAAGTCTGGAGGGAGGAAGTTCTTTAATCAGTTGAAGAGCCTTGAGTTAGAGATCACTTGAGCAAACTGGACGTGCACAAGTCCATGGGCCCTGATGGGATATACCCACGAGTGATGAGGGAAATGGCAGAGGTCATTGCCAGGCTACACTCCATAATCTTTGAGAAGTCCTGGAGAACAGGGTAGGTGACTGAGGACTGGAGAAAAGCCAGTCTCATCCCAATCTTCAAAAAGGACAAAAAGAAGGACCTGGATAGCTATAGGCCGGTCAGCCTCACCTCCATCTCTGGAAAGATGATGGAACAAATTGTTCTTGCCACCATCTCTAAGCATGTGCAGGAAAAGAGGTTTATCAAAAGTAGTCAGCATGGACTCCATAAGGGGAAGTCGTGCTTGACTAATTCGATAGCCTTTTATGATGATAAATGTAGTTGGATAGATGAGGGGAGGGCATTGGATATGGTATTCCTTGACTTCAGCAAAGCTTTTGATACTGTCTCCCATGTGATCCTCACAGCCAAGCTTAAGAAGTGTGGATTGAGTGATGGTATAGTAAGGTGGATTAGGAACTGGCTGAAGCACAGAGCCCAGAGAGTTGTGGTCAGTGGAGCAGAGTCTGGCTGGAGGCCTGTGACTAGTGGCATCCCCCAAGGGTTAGTATTGGGTCCAATATTATTCAATATATTAATCAATGACTTGGACGAAGGGATAGAGTGCACCCTCAGCAAGTTTCTTGATGATACCAAAATGGGAGGAGTGGTTGACAGTCCAGCAGGCTGTGCTGCCATCTAGCATGACAGGGACAGGCTGGAGAGCTCATCAGGGAGCAAATTCTTCCCCTTCATCTGGGGAAGAACAACCCCATGTATCAGTACAGGCTGGGGGCTGATCTGTTGGAGACTAGCTCTGGGAAAAGGGATCTGGGAGTTGTTGTGGACAAGGGGATGATAATGAGCCAACAAGGAGCCATTGCAGCCAAAAGCATCCTTGGATGCGTTTAGAAGAGTATGGCTAGCAGGTCAAGGGAGGTTCTTCTCCCTCTCTACTCTGCACTGGTGAGGCCCCACTTGGAATACTGTGTCCAATTTTGAGCATCCCAGTTCAAGAAGGACAGAGAACTACTGGAGAGAGTGGAGCATCTCTGTTATGAGGAGAGGCTGAGAGAGCTGGGGCTCTTTAGCCTGGAGAAGAGGAGACTGAGGGGGGACCTCATCAATGTCTATAAATAAGTTAAGGGCGAGTATAGGGATGATGGAGCCAGACTCTTCTCAATGTCATCCAATGACAGGACGAGAGGTAATGGGTGCAAGTTGGAGCACAAGAAGTTTAGGGTCAAGACAAGGAAAAACTTTTTCACAGTGAGAGTGACAGAGCTCTGGGATGGGCTGCCCAGGGAGGTTGTGGAGTCTCCTCTGGAGACATTCCAGACCTGCCTGGATGTGTTCCAGTGTGACTTAGTCTAGGGGATCCTGCTCAGGCAGGGGGGTTGGACTAGTTGATCTTGTAGGTCCCTTCCAACCCTTAACATTCTGTGATTCTGTGAAATTCAGGAATTTTCGAACAGTACTTTTGTAATATCTGAGTAAAATTAGATACTTTTTTATACAGATACCTTTTTTTCAGAACAAGGCTGCAGCCTAGTTTTGACCAACAGCAGGAAAACATAGTTACTTGCTGACTAACTTGAGGAGATTGTCAGCCAAACATTGAAATGTTTGCATGTAGTAATTTTAGTTCGGGTCTCAGCTTTGAGATGCTTAGGTGAAAATTGTAGATGCACTTGTCTTTTTTTTTGAGAGACAGGGCTATTCTGTGCTAATGGGAAAGTTCTCTTACAAGAGGCCAAATAAGACAATTAATTAAGAACTTTTGATGGAGAACTTCAGCAACTGTGTTCTGAACCTATTTCATGGTTGCTTAGATCTTTCACAGTTCAGTGATATAATTTTGTATCTTGGTCTTCTGTTGGTACTCTGCACAACGGCTTATGAATGTAGTGTCATTTTTCAGAGTTTTTCTGAGGCACTGTGTTCTTTGATGTCTATAAGTAACAGTAATCTAATTTATCAGTTGTCATATGAAAGACTGTAAAAAAATTTAGAAAATACTAAGATTCAGGTTTCTCCTTTTCATTTCCCTTTCTGTGAATAGTTTCAATATCACACAAATTATGTTTTTATTATTCAAAACAGTTCTTTTTAAGGAAAAGTCTCAGAAAGACTTATTTGAAAAAGTTTGATACTAATCAGATATAGTCTGAAATGTTGTGTCAGCACTGGTTCTTATTTTGGTGGAAGAAGTGTTATAAAAATAATAATTCTCAATCAGTTTAATTTTGTACCACAAAATAAACCTGGAGTGAAACTGGTATTTTTTCCAGTTTCCGTTTAAAAATTATATATATTTTCTTTCATATTTTAGGTTTTAGATATTCTGATTTGTGCTCATCGGAGCTTTTTCAAAAACAATGAAATGAACACCTTACCTCAAAGTATCCTTTTCTTACAAGCTCTTTCATGTCATTAATTTTTAACATGCTTGCTGCTTACATTAAAATCTACTGTTTTGACTGCAACTGAGACTTCTATAAATTGCCTGAGCACTCTATGGATACCTCTGGCAACATAATTTGAACACGTGGTTTACATTTCAGTGAAATAGGACTATACAGGAAACTATATGCAGCAGCCTAAGAAAAGCCACAGCTTTCATATAACGCTCAGGTCTACCTGAACATTTTTCTTCCTACTCATTTTGCTAGTGCATTTTCAGTGCTGTCAAAGTGTTACCCTTTTGGTTAAATTATTTAGTGAAAGTTTCTGGTGGTTTTCCCAGTTCCGAATTAATACAGTATAAGCTGGGAAGAAATCCTGGGGACAGTAAAACTGTGCATCCATAAATGCTTCTGTTACACATGCCTTTAATGTCACCAGAAGAGCTACTAGATGGAAATTCCTGTTTATGAAAAGCTGAGCTTTTCTTGTTTTTTTTTGTTTGTGTGTTTGTTTGTTTTTGGTGTTGGGTTATTTTGATGGTTTTCTTTTGTTTGTTTGTTTGTTTGTTTGTTTTTTAAATTACCTTCTGGTTAGGTTTATGGATGTCATTTGATTCCTGTAGGCCTCGATGAAATGTATTAAATAGTTCTCAGAGTATAGCAGTGTGAATATACCAAGCTTTCAGGTGACACCATGCTCCATAACCTGAATTAATTACCTGAAAAACTTAAAAGGGCAGAAATTTCCTGTCATAAACAAGTCCTGGCCATTGGGCCTTTCCACTTAGATACCTCTCTTTGACTGTTTATTTGACACAATGGAAGTTTCAGTGCTTTCACATCATGTACAAATTCTGCACTCTCCCTGCTTCTGAATGCAGTAGTATGTCTGAGTATGCAAGGGGTAAAACAAGAATACTGCTGCTGACATCAGTGAGTATGGACTTTAGAGTTCATGGTAATATGGACAAAGAATCAAGTCTTGAATTATGCCACACCTGTCAGACTCTATAGATTGGACTAGGTAAAAGCGATTACTTCTAGAAAGGTTTTTTTTCATTGCTTTTGTTCCTACATGACAAAACCCACACAATTTATTTAAAAACATCAACAAAAAAGTACCTCCCTTTGACTTTTCTCACTGGTGCTTCAGTGGCTCCTTGTATTGGTGCTACTCTTGAGAGTATAAATTTTCTTCTATTTCTTAAGATCTCAGAATTATAGAAGCTCTGATAATATTTGCAGTTTAATGAAAGATATTCTTCTACCATTTCCATAGGACCCCAGGCTGCTGAATGAAGAGACCTAGAGTATTAGAGTATTGATACTGTAGTATTAGAGTATTATCTAGACTCCTTATATTAGAGTACAGATAAGGAAATCCTATTCTTCGTGGTAAATTAAATCCAATACTGTCCTCTTCCTTAAAAATCAGAAAGGGATTGGTTTTTCCCATTTGTAATAAATGTGTTTTATTCCTTTAACAGAATGGTGATAGCTCATGATGTTTCAATTGTAATAGCTTAGTCTGATGAGTTCGCACTTCTACCATTAGTATTAATTAGCTATCCAGCAGTATGTTGGACAGGTGGATCTTAACACCACCACCTTCCTACCTCCTCAGGGGTTAATACCAATTAATGTAGAAGACTGAAAAGGAGAATGGAGAAGGATAACATTTGTACTTGGATACCTTATCCTTCCTCCTTCCCTTTCTGTTTTACTGCAGGAATTAAATCACATGACTCAATAGCTGTAGTAATAATAGTAATACTCTAGTAGTAATAGTAATACAAAGTAGAGATTAAGAGAATGAGTCCATATCCGAATTGTTCCTAAAAAGTGGATTTGGTATCTGCAGTGAATGTGCGATGACTACAATATATTAACAACTACAGGGTAACAGGTCTTGTAATTATAACATTTCCCCTTATTTTCTGTTCATTTTCATAAAGAGCAGAACAAAGTTTAAGTGTTAGTAAAGTGAAAAGTTAATTCAAGTTGTAAAAACTCCCTTTTATTCCTGGTATTTCTGTTTCTGCTGCCATCCTAATTATTGTAATTTGAAACAAACTTAAAGAAGTTTCTGATATTCCCTGAGTATTTGAATACAAGCTAAACCCCAAGGTTTCATCACATCCATTTCTAGATTGCCTATACGTGAACTGCACATTTATACTTTTTAAAGAATCTGTGTTAATAAACGGACTCTTGAAGGTACTTTTCAATTCATGCTACAATGGCTGCCTAAAACAAGACATAAATTGGACTCTTAGAGTGTTTATTACTGAATGATTCAAGTATCCTGAAACAAAGTAAGAAAACCTAAGGGTGAACAGTGAACAGAGAGCAGCAAAATCATGGTTCAAATGATAATTCCAATCAAGTCTTATTATTATTGTCCATCATATAACAACAAACTAAGCTAGTCTATTTGATAAGATCATCAAATTACTGCATTTATAACATTATTATACTCATAAAAATGGCTTGGATTGGAAAGGACCTTAAAGATCATCTAGTTCCCACCCCTTAACTCATTATGGAGCTGGGAATATTTCTTCTGAGATGGCTTTCATTTTGCTTAGGAATTTCTTGCTGTAGAGCATAATCAAGACAAACCATCTCCACTGAGCTACTCATGTTATTTAGAAGTGGTAATTCAACAAAACTTGCTTTTACAAAAGCAGGTGCTATATTCTGCACCTGGGAAAGGTAATCCTGTTTATATACAAACTGTGGCATGAGAGGCTAGACTGCAGCTCAGTGGGGCTTGGGTTGATGACAAGTTGAATATCAAGCAACAGTGTGCCCTGGTAACCAAAGGGGCCAGTGTTCTGGTGTGGATCAAGCATATCATAGCTAGCTGATTGAAGGAGGTGATTGTCTCACTCTGCAGCATACTGGTGTGGCCCTACCTTGAATACTGTGTGCAGTTTTGGATGTCTCAATATAAGAAGGACATAAAACTATTCAGGTGTGTCCAGATGAGGGTGACCAAGTTGCTGAAAAGGTCTTGCTGAAAGTATCTGGATGACTATTTTAGTAAAATTATTTCATTTTATGTAGTTCTATGAGGAGCAGAGAGTTGTCCTCAATAATCCTTATGGGTCTTTTCCAACTTGAGGTATTGTGTGATTCTTTAAAATTTTTCTGGACATATTATATTGAATATTCAGGAATATAAATTGAAATTTGTGTTCAATAAATGTGCTGGTTTGTTATGATTCTATTATCTTCAGAAATTGGCAAAGCACAAGTTTGGTTCCACAGGGACAAATTAGTTATATTTGTATTTTAGTTCTTAAGAAAAAAAACAACATTTATATTCCAAATAATATTTAGTCATTCAATTATTTCACCTCTAGTGTATCACTCCTAGAGTCTGTGTACAATTCTAAGTGCTCCTGTAAGATGTCAGCTTTTATATTCACTTTTATTTAACCTCTAGATTCACTTAAGAACAATTAGTTTTTCAGGATTCAGAGGAGAAGTAATTTTAAATATTTCTTGTATATTAAGATAGGTGATAGGTTTCTGAAATATGCCTATTATTTCCTGTGCTAGTAGTTCAAGAGTTAGAAAAAGGACTCAATTTACCAGATGGGTTTAAGTATACAGAGAATAACAGTATGTTCTTAGTTTCTGATGTTAATTCTATAAGAAATTGATTGTACTATGCCTGTTCATAGCGATTAGGATTCTACGTCATGTGTTGCTCAATAATTCTGATAGGATATATTGTGTAATAATATTTACATTTCATAGTGGGATTCAGTATACGCACACATGCGCATGCATAGAATCATCTGCACTCTACATGTTTATGAATTTAGCAAACAATATAGTTTTTTATGTAATGCCTGTTATTTTGATTTGTTGTTGTACATGTATGATTTTATAAGTCGCTTGTTTAGTTTATATCTTTTACTGGATTAGATACAATATTTCATATGAAAACAAACTTCTTAAGTCTTCAAAAACAGAATTTGGAAGAGTAATATTTGAACTCCACTTTTAAGAGAGTTTTTATCAGACAGAATAAGACTTTTTAAAGAGCTTAGTTGTCACTGAAAAGACACTGATGCAGACTAGTTGAATAACTAGGACATTTTTTCCAATCAACTTTTTAACAATATTTTTTATTTTTTAATCTCCTGACTGCAAAGAATAGCTGATGGGCTTTTGTCATGTTTTATGTATAGAGTTGATATACATCAATTATTTCAACAGCTAATGTATTATATGCTAAACTGATTGACAAGTATTGCTTGCCTTGACAGCAGAAAAAAAAAAAAAAGCCCCCAAAACACAGAAAATAAAACCAGCTTTAAAATTGTGTGACTATTAAAAACATTATCAAGAGCCTACAAGGGAAAATATCTATTAATAATATGGGAATTAGATCAGTTACAACTTGGGAAAAAGACATATATTAACTTCAGAACCCAGAAACGAAACATTGAAGTTTTGAAGGGTAAAAAAAATACCAGTAAGCGAGGGAAATTATCATGTGTTATGCACATAGCCATCTAATCGTGCAACCATGTTCGGTTGCAGAGATCTTTACTGAACAGAACTAAGAGATTGTGTCACACACCTTTTAGTGTTTTAACTATTAGAACTGTAATTCAGAATTGCTTTAGATTAAGGACATAGTGGGGAGGAGTGACCTCTATCTGAACCTGTGGGAAGTGGAAGTTACAGATTGGAGAACACAGTGATGAGATAAAAAGTATCAGTTATAGCTACCCAAGGCTTGACCCAATGCAACTTCCACTAGAAAATTATCTTTTGAAGATTTAAATACTCCCTGTCATGAGAAGACATGGAATATACCCATGAGCATAGCCACAGGGAAGGATGGAAGACTTCTGGAAATGGTTGCTTGAGCCTCTTGCTTAATAAAGACCTAAAGATGCAGACCCAGGGAACACTGTTTTGGGACTACAACTCATCTTCTCTCAAATTAGGATCTTATGAAGGGAACAATTTTGCTTTGTGTTAATGGAATGCGAAACACATATCAGGGAAAAGTAAAGACAAAAACAAATTATGGGGTTAATAAATGTGGTTTTCAAGGTGCTGTGTTTCCAAAGATAAACCTAACTTTAACAGGCTCTAAATTCCTAGGCTATGAATCTGGCATGCAATGACAAAGCAAGGAGAGGTGGGTTTGAGTGAGACATTTCCTCATCAGAAGTTCTAGTGTTTGATACTGACACAGGTGCTATAATATTAAGGTAATGCTGAAGCCATTGCCACAGTAGAGAACTTGAGAAGTAGTTGAAGGGACCTTCAAGTGGCATATATCTCCCTAAAATATTTTTCAATAAATATTTAAACAGAACTTGGGGCTGACCTCTAATTAACATGGAACAATGCAATATAACAAGTGAAATTACACAGGCTCTTCGAATGACCCAGAAAACACCAATAAAAGAGGTACACAAACACAGTTCTTTAAGTGTGAGTTTGTCCTAAGTGAGAAGATTCAAACCATCTAGCCATAGGTACCTGTGCAAAAAAACCTAGTCAGTTAATTGACCCTTGCAGAATCAATGGCGAAAGGCAGACTCCTACAGTTCAGGCTACAGGTGTGCTGAACTAGACTCCAGTAGCTCTTCTTTTTGTGATGTCTAAATATGAAATACAAACTTGACTGATTATGCACATGTGATTCAGACATAATCCATGCTGGCATTTTAGTTGATATTAAATATATGGCTACTGTAAGTAAGTATGTAACACAATTGTCATTTTTGCAATATTCATCAACATTGTAGTTGCAAGACCAGCCACACCAACCAGTTTCAATACTAGTTCCAATTTCTGAGAAGTAGGAAGAAAAAAAGGTGTTATATATTATATAGCATCTTTAGCTCTTCTGTGCTGACAGTAAAGAAACAGATTGTTTTGTTAATGATGAAATTCAGTCTGTAATAGTGGTATGTTTTCTTTAGTCAGTATATAGTGAAACTGTCAAAAGAAGGACAGCTGATGTCAGAAAGGTTCATATTTATTCATGTTTAAATTGAGGTTGGCTGTGTTTGCTCTCATTACTGTTGTCATAAATGGTCAAGGACATCTAGGTGTGAGTTCTCATAAATGATGTGATCATCCAATATAACAATTTTTAATACTGAGTCTTATATCTCCATTATAGTTTCTTAGACACTCCTGATACAGTACTATTTAGGAATTTGAATCCTACTTATCTCTTTTAGAAATGCAATTGCTGTGACAACTGAAAGCAGCTCAGTATCACTTCTCGAAACTATGATTTGAAAATCAGAATTGTATGGTCAGCCAATCTATTTTGAAAGAGAGCAGTGTAGTGGAGGTGAAAGAGAAACATGCCTAAGGAAAAACATTTATGTACTTATGCTGAAATAGTTTAATTTTAAATGGTGAGAACAGAGAGAAACAAAAGTTAAAAATCCTTTATGTAATATACAGACATCTAAGACCACACAAGATTTGACTCGTTCATTACTGTGAACGTTCTCTTTGCTGACCAGAGTATCTGTGTATTTTATTTTATTTAAAATATAAAGGCACACATCAAATCATTTCTGCTTACAAAGACCACCTAGTGGTTTCTGTATGCTAAATTCACACTCTCCTACCATAAGTGCTTAAGGTTTTGATTACCTTTATCTTACTTACAAGAGGCACCCCATGTAGAAAGAGACAGAGCAATAAGCTTTCCTGATGGCTCTGCAATTCTGAAGGAAACTTACTCCATTCTCATCATGGAGTGTTGTTGATGGAGGGAGGTACTTCACATTTATTAATATAAAAGAGTGATTTAATGAAGTTTGATAATTGACAGTGGTTTAACAAGATTCAATGACAAGGTACACTTGATTGTTTACTGCATAGAAGACATGTTTAGACAAAACTGTTGGGGAGACCCTTTCATTGAGTCACCAGGTTCATAAAGAATCCTCTTAGATTCTAAACTCCCTCTCAGGAAGGGGTTGAGATGCAGCTAGGTACAGTCCTAGACCCAGACTTGGTAAATGGTTATAGGCCAAAGGATTATGCATAATCAATCCTTTATATCACTTCGCTAAGATGTCAGAGTTGAGCATGCTATTAATCACTGAAAATCTGCAGTGCCAAGGAATTTATTATTCTCAAGAAGTAACCTTGAGAGGCATCCTTACTCAAAGGGAGACCCTGGCATGCAGGATAAGCGGGGCCTGGAGCTGTCCACTATGGAATAAGATGATTGACATAGTCATATTTGCATATCAGGAGTATTTTGATTGGTGCATGCTCAAGAAGCTCTCAGCTGTTGAGCAAGTTTTATAGCCCTTACCTATTATATTGTTATCTGCCTCTTCTGAGTCCAAATTAAACCAGATGTGGCCATCATGACCACCACTTATGGCTACTGCTTAAAGTAAAAAGTGGAGGGGGCAGAGCACAGCACCACAATTCTACTTGGAAAATAAACTTTAGGAATCAAAGAGGCTTTTATTCTTAGTAACCACCTAAACTATTTCAAATGCCAAAGCAAAACCTAATGAATCTTCTGGTATCTTACATGCTTCCTAAAGGCAAGGACTACAATGTCCTTCTTTTAATAACTTCTTTTAATAAACCCTTATTTGAACAACTTAAATATTTTTTTTAAAAGGTTGCTTTTAAATTACAGATATGAGTTTAAATAGAATACTGATTATCACTAGCTATTTACAAGCACCTTTTACTCAGGAATGAAGTCTGTTATGAGTACAAAATGTTCCAGCATTCACAAAAAAAAAAAACAAAAAAACAAAAGAAAACAAAATGTTATATTTTCAGTACTCATTTTTTCCTGTCTTTACTTGCTTCCTAGGTAAGTAAGTATAAGTACTCTGTACAGGGATCAAGATTTTACATTTGTCGCAAATATATATGCACATGGCACTAGATATGACAATAATAAATAATCTGAAACTGTATGCCTAGAAATAATCTCTTATACTGATATCAATGTTGTCATATATCGACTGAGGAAATTGTATCCGTAGCCTGTAATTTCTCTTCATCAAAAGTTGTTTGAAGATTCCTTGCCTTGCAAAGAAATTGTCTTTATTTTCTTAGTTTTGTAATTACACTTGAAGCCCTCTTGTTTTGTTGTTTGTTTGTTTTTTTTCTTTTTAACTTTCCTTCTATGTAACATAATAATAAGGAAACATATTGTCGCGGTTTGGAGTCAGGGCAACCCCCAGACCGATAACAGACTGCTCTCTTTTAACCCCCCTCCCTCCCCAAA
>JANHGL010002858.1:0-17059 GCA_024611195.1 Ceyx melanurus
AACTTCAGGCCTGCTTTGCCAGGGAGGCGGATCCCGCCGCATCCCGCGGGGCTGTGCCAGGCACCGGCCGGGGCGGGCCCGGGGGCTGCGCGCGGCGGGACGCGGGAGCCCCCTGGTGGCCCCCGGCGGGACCGCTCTGGGAAGCCCCCGGCGGTGCTTTGGGGGTGAACGGCCCGGGAGCTCCTGCCCGGAGCACAGCCTCGGGGTCTAGCAGCCGGGGTACGTGGGGAGAGGAGCAGCGAAGCTCCAGTGCCCGCCCGCTCCCGCTCCACGCTTCTAAGCTGCCTGAAAATCCAGGCTGTGGGTAGAGGGAAGGTACAATCCTGACTTGGAATCGCTCCTAGGCAAAGCTGTGATCAGAGAAGAGCCAAAGCTTCTTTGATGCTAAGTCAGGGAAGTAAACATGGGTATTATAGAGGAGATTTAAATCTTCGAATCCCAGGCTTTGTTGAAATGAACTTTCTCATGCAGATTTTATGACAAGAAATATGAAGTGTTCTTGAAGCTCGTGGAACATCAGAGAGAGTATCGCTCCATCATGAGCAGCTGCTGACCCAGTCATGGAACCTGGGAACTTCCAGATGCTGGTGATGAGGGTAATTTCTCCTTGATGTACTGTCTGTGTTGAAAATATACTTCTAAAGTGTGTATTTTCATTCTTAATGAGAAATAAAACTCAGTTCACTGCGAAGCACTGAGTATTTTCTGTCAGTGATCCCTGCACCCCCGAGGCAACGAATAATCACTTGCTCCAGTCCAAGAAGACCAAGACCACCAGCAGTGGGTACCCCAGTGCCAGGGTTCAGACAGCACAAGGACACTGTCACTCACTCAGAGGGATGTGAATCTCTGCCCTTTGCCACGCATTCCACAGGTAACTACACCTGGCATCACACATGCTCTTTTTAAATGTAGGATCTGCTGCAGCTGAGATCTGTTTGGCTTTTTCACTCTGGTTATAGCACTTCTATGGTGGCTGATATTTGGGAATCCTGTTGGCACCTGTGCAGTCTTTCCTCTCTGTTTTGTTTTTGTTTGCTGTGCCCATTCTTGCAGAGCAGCTGTTGTGCTGTCAGTGGTTTGTGCCATCTTGTCTTTGGCAAGTCAGTGGCCGCAGTGTGGCCGTGAGAGGTCCCGTGGCTGATGCTGAAGGATGAGGCTGAAGAAGCACAGGTTCCTAGTGCAGGTATGTTCCTTCTGTCCTGCCAGCTGCCCTGGCACAGCCCAGCCTCCCTGCCCCTTCTCACCAGGTCGCCAGGCTCAGAGCACACGTGTCTGCCCAGCCAGCTGCAGAGGCAGGCTCAGCAGGTACGGGGATCACAGAGGGAGATAGAAAAGGTCTTTTCTTCCTTAGACTTGTGTTTGTCAAGGCTCAGGAACTTTCCTGGCTCCCTGCTGGCCAAATCCTGTCAACAAAAGGCTTTTATTTGTTCTCAGGTGGTTTTGAAAGTTGCCCTGGACAGTTAGTTCTCCAGGGTCCTGCCAGTTCACTGCGACAGGTCATGGCATTGCTGGGCGTTGGAAGGAGCGAGTTTGGACACTGGGTTGTAGACAGCAAAAGTGTTTCACCTCTGACAGTCCAGACTGATCTTGCAAGATCAAAACACTGCCAGTGCCTTCAGTGAAACTCTCACAGAAATGCCTTTTTTCTCTGCCATTTCTCATAAAAGCATATTGTTTAAAAAACTAAAACCAGGATCCCCAGCTGAAGGAGAGGATTGAGAAGCAAAGGGGTGGCAGAAGAGGAGAGTTTGTTCAGATCAGATACAGCTCTGTTCCAGGTTGCTCATGAGAACCCTTCAGCAAACAGCCACCCTCCTGGGGAGCTGGTGTTGTGCAAGAGGAGCCACCTACAGCCCCTGCCCCCAGAGCCAGTGCTCAGAGATGGGCTCCAGCTTTATACACTTAGCTTGAGAGAAATTCCGTTCTTTAGTATTGGCATGGGCTGTAATTCCCAGTTAAATGCAAACAGAAGTTACACAATAACAGAATCACACTTAGAGAACTTGGAAAAGAATAGTTTCTGGATTTTTTTTGTTATGTTGGTAGTCAGCACTCAAAAACATCTGGTAATTTTTTTAAAGAAACAATGCACTTCCTGCTTTGTAGTTCATGGAAAAGCAATTGTTGCCATTTCCAAAGTACCCATTGTCAAGAGAAACAGCTTTACAAGTTCAGGGACATAATTAAAGACAATGAAAGTTGATGGGAATGAAATGAAGAAACATCATAACAAAAGGAGTATAACAAGCAAGACTACGACTGCAACATAATGGTATATCAGAGCTTCCAATAAACTCTGTCAGCTGAAGAGATTGAGAAGAAGAAAACAGTTGGAGACTGTTTATTGCAAACAATAAATATTCATAAATTTTCATATAGCTATTTTAATACACAATTCAGATGTAAAAATGAAGTCCAGTGACTCCAAATAGGCAGCAAATGTACAGAGCATATGGGACAGATGTGTGGGGCTGTCTGGCAGGGTACCAGCATTTTTAACTCTTCACAGCTCAGCACAGACACAGTCCCAGCTTCACCAGACTTTCCAGAGACCTCCTGCTGTTTATGGCATCACTGTAAAATAGGCCTTGATCTCTCTGCCTGAACTGGTACTGACACTAAGAAGGAGATCACCAGGAGTGTGTGAAGGCTGGAAAGGAAACCTTGCTGCCTGTTGGAGCTGAGGTGCCCACAGTCCAAGGAAGCCATGCACCTTGCATGAGCTTTGTGAAAGAGCTACAGAGTTCTGGTCATATTTCTTGCATGATTTTTTAAAATGCTTTCCTCCCCTTGTAATATTTCTACTTTATAGTTGCATTTTTGTTCCAAGGCAGTGTCACTACCAGTTGCATATTCTCCATTGTAAAACCTTGCAGAGCAGTAAAACAATCTGTATTCCAGTGACTGTGTAATCAGTTGTGATAACACAAAGCACTGATAAAAGGGTTTGTAGTGATGCTGTCTAACAACTGTGTTATACACAACAAATTGTCCAGTTTGCTAAACTAGCAAAATTAAAACTCTATTTAAATTGAGCCAAGATGTAAAATGTTGAAGCTCAGGAGTTGTAAAACTCTCCCAACTCTGTGTTGACTGGCACTGTGATTTCAAGCTTTGTTCGTAGCTTCAGGCGTTTTCAATTCAGACACTTTGTCTGAAGATAAGTCACAGAAAAATGCAGTGTGAAGGAGTCTAGCAAGGACACAGTGTAAAACTGGCCTTCTAAGAGCTTGCAAATCAAATCACTTGGCCGTGTCAAGTATTGCTGAGCCCTGCTTCAGCCTTTGTCACTGGCAGGGTGACAAATCCATCACACGCTGCCCTGAGAGAAGCCTGTCATCACTGGATGAAGTTTGACCAAAGAATCCAAGTTGGAGTCAGTCAGGACTCTGACAGCCTGCCCTGAGCTGCAGACCTTGCCATATTTACCCCATTAGATGCAATTTGCTGACAAATGTTTCTCATGCAAATGAAAAGAAGGGAACCAGCCACCATGCCATCAGCTGTTCCAGGAGTCCTGCAGAGAGGCCCCAGCTTCTTGTCCAGTGAAGAAGACAAGCAGATGATTCTTCCAAAGGAACAAACAGCAACTCTTAGGAAAAAAAATCCCTACCAGACCACCCCAGGTGAAGATTCCTCACAAGTCAAGAGCCAGGAATAACAACATTTCATAAAGGTAATCTGCAAACTAAATGTTCAGAATCATGATGCTGTTTTGCATTCTGATAGAGGCAGTTCTTTCAGTTCTGTGTGTCTCTCAAGCACCTTTAAATTCAGACTGAATGCAGAAACTTCCTTTGCTGCCAAAATCCAGCCATGCTGTTTGATTAGTTTGCAGGATCTAGAGGCACACTTCCCACTCCACTAGCACTTAGAAAAGGAAGTGTTATGCTTGATGTGGAATCCTTTTGGACACTGGCCTTAATGGCTGCACTGAGTATTGGTCTGTCTTTAAAATTTGGCATCAAATGTAGGTTATGAGTGCTTGAAAATGAAGCCTCAAGTGTCAGCCTTGGTGTGAACAGGAGCCATAGGACTCAGTGATTAGTTCTCTTCATTAATGCCAGTTTGTTGGGTTGAAAAATAATATTCTCTCCCAGAGTGCTTAGTGTAGTCCATGGACTGAGACAGACTCCACAGCCCTTCCAGGCCCCCTACCAGAATGTGACAGGAGAGGAAGATTTGCTTTGGTGATGCTCTACAGGCTGTCAAGAAAGGGCCTCACTTGTGCCTTCAGCCCTCATCTTCCACATCATTTCCACTGCCTGTCACATCTCTGTACCAGCTGGGATTGCAGCTTTGGGAGAGTTAGAGAGACAGGGTGAAATATTTGAAGTTTGTAATATCTGGGGGAAAAAATCAGCTGCTTTCTAGGCTGGAATCTGATTTGAAATTTGAGATTAGTTAAGTTAAAATCCTGGAGTTCCTATTTGAAAAGTTCCAGCCTGACCATCTCTGCTTCTTTGCTTCCTGCATTTCATCTCATGCTGCCTTCTCCTCCCTGCCAGGATGACTGCAGAAGGATTCTTTGGTCTGGGAACTCTGAGAAGCACCTTGCCCAGGAGCCCTCAGTGGACAGTAACACTCCCATTGCAGTGTCACCAAGAAGTGCATGGAAAGGTAATTCATATAATGATTTAAACTCATTCCTACTGCTGGCCCTCAGCCCTCTGATGCAGTGCCAGGTAAAGGTAGATTGAGAAACACTTATGGGTGGAGGGTGCCACCTTCCTAAGCAAAGCTGGGCATTAGCATGGTGTAGGGCAGCCTCCACTGTAAAGAGCAGTGTTCTCTGCTACATCTCTCTCCATGTCTTTATCTCACAACTGGACCCTTGTCCAGCTCTGGCAGATCCACAAAAGCAAGAACATTATCCTGTTATAACCTAATGAATCTGACACCTGGGGTCAGGTGGGACTAGGAACTTCCATGTTGCTTTTTTTTTATGGAATGTGATCCCAGAGACTCACTGAACTGTACAAAACCAAAATGCTGGAGGCTTGTTTAATATTTCACAGAGCTGTCTGGTAGGACATGTGTCAAATGATAAATGCAAATGGCTGCAGGGTCATTCAAGTCTTTCAAGTGGGTTTTCAAATGCTATGGAAAATTAGAGGATAAAGTTGATCCTGAGAGCTCAAGCTTGTAATTTTTTTATGTATGCTAATGCAGAGAGAGGCAAGTCTTACCTTCTGCTGGCAGGTTATTGCTGCTAACCAGGGACTGTATTGCCAGTATGTGATCAGGCAGGAGCCTACAAAAAAAATAAAATAAAAAATATATTTGAGGATATTTAATGTTTATGAGGAAGTAATCAGAATTTATAAACCCTGTTTCTACAGCTGTCTGTGAAAAGAAAGTAATTCTTTGCTTTCATTAAAATCTGTGGTTTTAATCTGCAACGTGACTGTGTAAAAATGGAGCCTTAGCTTTTCTACACTGATGTGCACAGAGGTCTGTGGATCTCCTAAGGGAGACTTTGATCCAGTTTCTTTTCCTATGGACAGCATCTTATTCCTGAAGCTGCCCCTGAGTGTGGTTGAAGCTCTCAGGAATACAGGCACCCTTCAGAGAAGCTCTAGCTGCTGTGGTCAAAAGCAGGGCAGCTGCTTTAAGGTGGAGTTCCTCTAGAGTCAATATGGCTTTTAGGGGTTGTGAGGGCCAGTTATCCCCAAAAAAACAGTATGTGCAGGCAAGGGAGAGCCTGGTGATGTAGCCTCCTGGTGGCATGAGACATATCCTGGTGATAAAGTTCCATACATTGGGCTATTTCTTCTATTTGGTTTATTTTCTCTTATTGTATTTCAACTCCATGACTCTTCTGGAGCTGCATAGCTTTAGAAGAGCAAGTTGCTGCCTTCTTTTTGATTCTTCTTACCCAGACAACTGCTCATTTCCAAATACATCATCATCTCTTCTTAGACCCAGGTCTCAGGTGTGAAACAGGGCAGAGTCTGGTGACAGGACATGAGACTGAACATAGAACTGACATTGGTGACACACGTGACTGTCAGTGCTGGCACTAACAACAAACACAGCAAAGCATAAATAGCATCTAATCAGAAGCAGCACAGCTTGACTTTCAGCTCCCAGGCACAGTGTGCAGTGTGACAGGTCAGGAAAAAACATCCCTCAGCATTTCAACTGATCACTTTTGACAAGGACCCCAGTGAAAACAGATGCAGAACGCTGTGCTGCTGTTTGGAATTGTTTGATTGAACAACACTCTTTGTTCTTCAAAATAACCAGCAAGTGATTTCTTGTCAGAGTATTAGAACAAGAAGTCATGAGAAGCCCCCAGTGCAGGGCTTTTCTGCACCCAGACTTACTTTGTTGTCACAAAAAGGGTAATACTGGAGAAACTGTTTGAAATCCAGCATAAAGATGTTTGTGGTGCTCTCAGTGCTCTCAGCTACATCTTGTATACAAGGACTAGGGGGATTACTTTTGCTCCAAAGGTATTTTTTATGAGCTTGCTCCAACATGTGCTTTTGACTTTAGTTCTCATTGACAAAATGATGGCAGCCAGTTCCCAGCCTGCCCTTGAACACTGGTGTTTGATGGGCATCCCACCTGCCTCCAGGAACAGCTTTGACCCACTGGGTCCAGATCCTGGAGCATGATCCATGTAGCTGCTTTGCTGAGCTTGTGCTTGGTCAGTGGTGTCAGTGGGGTACTGGTGGAGCCCACAGTTCTTCAAGGGCTTTCCAAAAAAGAACCCAGTGGAAATGAAAATTTCCTGCATGCAGAATCCTTTGTTTAGCAGAACAAGAAAGGAAGGACCCCTCTGAAGTTGGCCCATTTGGTGCTTTTTTCATAAAATAGACAAAATCCTGTTTTAATCTAGCCTGCTACAGAACCTTCTGAGGGAGCCTGTAGGTTTCTCTAAAATACCTCTGTGGTTATTGTTAATTAGAAAAAAATAATATTGCTCAAGGATCGCTTTTCAGTTGAACTTCCTGAACATATGGTTCAAACTGAAGCTGAAAAGGGAAACTTCAGGACAAACTGTATGAATTACTACTAATAATAAAATCAGACATTTTTTATAAGTCCACATTAATCTTCTTTAAAAGCTCTGGGTTGACCACATTTTTTAAATAAAACTTTTACCAGAGCAGAATTTATTAAGAGAGCTCAGTGTTGCTTTAGCTCTGTTCCACGGGGCATCAAGAGAAGTTTTATTACTGATTTCAGTCACAACAGACTTAGATCTACACAGAATGGTTTTGATAAGCCCAATGTAAAGTTTTATTAGTTTAAGACATGAAAAACAGACATGTTCCAGAGGCTGCTTCTACTACATAAACATAGCCATAGTGTATAGAAGGCATTGCACTGGAATGAGTGCTGCAGAGTGCAAATGATGCTGTCCTTGAGGAGAGGAAAGCTTAGCTGAATACACACAGCTGATGATGACAATACACACCAAGTGTTTGGTCCTTCTCTGCAGCTCTCAAAAGAAAAATAAAGTCAGTGTCATTGTGTCAAATTCACAGAGAAACTGGAAAATGAGCCGGGCCAGAGGGAGGGCAGTTGATCTTTGTTGTTATGTCTAGCTTGGTGCTTGAAACTATAACTTCTCTGACATGATTTGAAACATATTTTGAGGCCATAAGCTTGCTGCTTGTCCTGGCGTGAGGTAGATTCAAAGCATCCTTTTCCTGTATGTTACCAAACAGTGTTAGAAAAACATGAAACAACCTAAAGTATCAAATGATGTAACTGGTGAGGGTGATGAGCCCCACAGAGTGTTGCTAGCTGTTGGTGAGCCACTGATGTATTCTGTGGTTTCAGAGGATGGAGATAGTGGCAGTGACAGATGCAGCAGATGGCACCAATTAGAGTTCTGGTTAGTATTTTAATCAGAAATTGATGAACTTCACATATTTCTTACTGACCACAGAGGTCCAGCATGATATGGCATGGGTATTATTTCTGTATTTCTGAAGTGAGGCATTCAGATGAGATGATGTCATACTGTGGGATTACAGTATCACTCTGTGCTTGTGGGCCCTTGTTGCACAATTTGGATTGCTTATTTGGTTTTCAGATGCCCAGTTGGCACCTGTCTACATGACAGGTCAATGAACATGCTTCCAAGATTTTGAACTATTTATAGAAGTTTTGATAAAAAGAAAATGGATTAGATTCCTTATTTTGCATGTCAAATACTGGAAGATCCAGAGTGACTGTGAAGATTCAAGCTCATCTGACAACAGACAAAATGATTTCAGTGATTAATTTTTGTAATGTAATAATTCCAAGAAAGAAGAGAGAGGTCATCTTGTAGGCCTGCCAAATGAGTGTTCAGGAAACCAGGTCTATTGCCAGAGCCATGTCTAAAATGAGGAGATCACCATGTTAGTCATTTTGAATTGGCACCTTTAACTCCAGGCTTCCCTTCCTGTAATGAGGACCTGGAAATAAGAACTGGGGTTTGAAGTCAATCTGCTGTAACTACTTGGGAAAGTCTCTCTCCTTTACTGTTTGTGATAGTACAAATGTATTTGTTTCTGCTGCTCAACAGAACAAGTTCAGATGCTGAAGGCTTTACATTGTTTTCAGATTTTCCTCTCTGTGCACTGATAAGATTATCCCCTGCTGAGATAACAGCACAGTAGCCCAGCAAAGCCAGGATGACTGGGTACAAATAACCAAAGCACAGCAGTGCTCACATTCCAACCCAGTGCACTGACAGGTGGACTCCAGGCAAGCAGGTTTTAACACAGTGCTACCCAAAATTCCTGTGGCACATCCATTTCTGGGCTTTGACCCCCTTGCAGTACTATTTGCAGGGTCAGAAGAGCACTCTTTCACCTGACACAAGCTGTCATCAGCTGAGGAGCTGCTCCAGAGCAGTTGTGTTTATAAACACTGAGGATATGCCACACGCTCATTGGGCATCTTTCTTTTTGCACAGTAATAACACACATTTCTTCAGCTTTGTCTCATGCAGCAAAGGCAACCAAATGTGGTTCTGATTACACACTAGATACAGAGTCAAGGGAAACCCAGCATTCCCAGACCATCACTGATGGAAATGTTGAGAAGCTCTCCTGCCCTTTCCCCCCTGGAGAAGCTGAAACCACTCTCTTATTCTGGATGAGAATGTGTTGTACAATAATTAACTCACTATATGACTCCTAGGGGACAAACATGCTAGGTTTTTTTCCAGATGACTCATCTTTTGCTGAGTTACAGGAGCAAGTCTGCAGGAGCAGGGTTTGTGCTGCTCAGCAGAGTGGCTGTTGCTGAGCTGCTGCTTGGTGCAGTGCTGGGGGGACCTGCCCTGCAAAGGGCTTCAGGACTCCTCACCTGAGGGCAAGTTCCCATCCACACCTGGAAATGTTCAGGCTCTGCTCTTGGAGCATTTGAATTTTGAAAGAATATTCTGGAGAAGCAGTGGTAATGTTTCTTTATTCTTGCTGCAGAGAGGGCAAGATGTAGCCATTGTTACACTAATAGAGCTTTTTGGGGAAGAAGAGATTTGGGGTCACCTTCAGCAAAGATATTGGTGGCTAGTCTTGTCCTGAGTATATGGCTAGGAAAAACATGTCAGCTCTATTTCTATTTATTTTGAATAGATTATATGCATAATCAAGTTTCTGATTTAGTGAGTCCAAGCACTCAAAATGGTGTTTGAGTTGGTTTTCTCCTGGCTGTGAGGGGACCACCCAGCTGGATCTGCTAGAAGGAGAAGACAGATGATATCTGACACAGCTCTGAGTCTGCCAGAATCAATTTACCCCTTCCAGAATCTTGAGCCAGCCTTTGAACATTTGAACTAGCAGATTGCATTAGATTGAAGTAGCAATTATGGCAGTTAGTATTTTGTGTCATGAGGCTTTCAGTTTTTGATGGCATTAAACAGTCTTAACAAAAGAAAATATTTAGTGTGACTGCCTCAGATGACAGATTTTTAGGGAGCTTCCTCTCATATGGTAGTTCCACATGTAATTACAAACAGCACAATTAAAATCATCATTCCCATGAACATTTTAGGCCAAGAACACTGAGAGTGCCCATAACATTTACTATTTCATAGCCCTGTATTTGGATCTTGGTGACTATTTCACCTTTGAAAAATCCCAGGCCTGGATCTTGCCACATTGGTACTTAAAGCAGCTTTGATGAATAAAAAGGGGACTGTGGAAGTAGTTTTCTAGGTAAGATATTGAAATTAGGCTTCTTTGTGAGAAACATCTGAACCTAATAAAAAAAATGCATTACTAGTTTTAAATATTAACTTGATCAAGTGCACTCTAAAGGTATTTAGATTGTCAGAGAAGCAGCTTATCAGTGCTGTTGTGAAACATGCTTAAAACTTGCCATTTTGAAATTGCATAACCACAGAATTGGATTGTGTAACACAATATTGTCCAATTAGCAAGTAAAGTGTAGAATTTGAGCAGAAAGTCTAATATGCTAAAATAATTGTAATTGATGGGATATATACTTATATATGTATACACATATATGTATATACATATATTATCTGGGGTCTTTATGCTTTGTCATGCTTTATGGTCTTTAAGAAAGGCTTGATTTCTGTGAAGATGTTCTCTAATAGCAAAATTAATAAGGAATAATATCAAAATTAACAAGGAAACCTGTTCAGTGCTTGGGTTTGGGCAGTGTGACCCACCTTGATCCTGATTCAACACAGCACTGGAGCACATGCCTCATTCTCAGCCCTCAGGTAACACATAACCTGTTACAGAGGGGTGGAGTGGGAGGCAGGAATACTGGAACAGAAATAGACTTAAGAGCAGCAATAATGCCCCTGGCATCCCTGCTGAAGCACTGATAAGCCAAACAAAGCACTTTTCCAAGACTAATAACCGGATGGGATTTGTAGCATAAACAATGCTCCTTGTTAGTCACCAGTCCCCAGGGCATCTCCCTCACTCTGTTACAGATAAATTGGCAAGAAATGAAATGCTGTCTGTGATTGCCTGCCCTGGGTGTGCTGTGTGCTCACATGCCAGCGTGAGAGCTGTCATTTATTATTTACCCAAGTATGTATACAAACCTACAGTGTGATTTCATTACTTATTCAAGGTGCCAGACTGACAGATGCAGAAGCTGGAGCTGTTTCTTTATCCACAGAACTGACACACTGTAAGCAGGACCACTCTCTCCAGACTAAAATGCTTCACCCCAGTGCACACTCCAACACTGGAAATTAAGTTTGTGGTTTCTCTGATCCTGAAAAAAAATCTTAGAAATGCCTGGGTTGAAATAGAAAATATGAGCTTTCCCATGGAGTAATTCCAGACTGTGGTGAAAACTGGAGGAGTTCAATGCACAATATGAAGTCTCAGGATCAGAATCTGCAGATTAAATGCTCTTGTTGGGATACAAATCACCTGCCAAAGTGATACCGTGGAAGTGATAGCATTGCCCTGCCTTTTCCACGTACCTGGGGAAGCAGGATTCAGAAGTATGAATGTGGATTTGTTTGTGACAAATATGCCTCTGCCATAGTTCATATCCCACACTGAATTTTTTGTTGAAGGGCACCCACTGAAGTTGTATCTGAGAAATGGAATGCACGTGGACTTGCAAAGCCAGGAGCTGCCACCGTGATAGCACAGACAGTTCCATGATGTCAGTTAGTGTCACCCAACTAATACTGGAATTGCCAAAACCTCTTTCACTTGTGACCTTGTTCACTGAAAAAAAAAAGAAAAGAGTACTAAAATAGCAGTGCATATAGCTGAGAGGGAGCAAACAAAAAGCCAGGAATAGAAAAGCAGAGAGAGGAGATTGACAAATGCTACGGAAACGAGCCAGGCAGGGAGAGCCAGGAGGGGGTGACAGTGACAAAGTGAGGTCTTGTTGAGGAAAAATGATGTCACAGAGGTGTAAGGGTTTTATCCTGCCTGAGTCACTGCTCAGGATAGTTCCTGATTTGGAGATAGTGAGATAATCAAGGTGGATTGTTCCTTAAAGACGTTAATCATTTATTCTCCTGCTGCATGAAGCCAAAAGGTGGAATTACAAAGATCTGCTCCAAGTGTTTTTGTAGATGAGGAAGTTAGTTCTCCACCTCTGACCTGCTTTGTTTTCAGTAGAGCTTTTTATGGAATTTACTGAGATATCACAGTTTTTGTCTCTCTGGCATTTTTACTGCCCCCCCTCCATGAGAAATACATTGTAATAAAGCAGAAGGAATCTGCCATTCTCTGCACTTATCTAGTTCTTTCAGAAGTGACCAGGTGAGGCAGTACACCCATTTGTGCTCTGTATACATACTCACTGTCTATAGGCTATAGCTATACCTGAAAGCTTGTAACAAACAACTCCAGAAATTACTCCAGTCAAACTAAATTAATTTTAAAACAGACTAGAGATACCAATCCAAGCCTTCACAGTTTAATGACTATTTCTTACCATCACATTGTCTCTGGAGATCAAAGCAAATGCTCACTGAGTTAAGATGAGCTAAGAAAAGTGTAAAGAAGAGCATAAATGGCTCAGGAATTCCAGGAATCCTCCTGCTTTAAACGGGCTTTTATTAAAAGCAAGTGTTCTCATAGTTGAATGACTTCCAAGAAGGGCCTCAAGTGATGAAAGTATTTCCATCTAATGTGAAAAAACTTGAAAGATGCTTATTCCATGTGAAAATATTTCCACCTTTCAGGAAAGCCTGAATACGAGACTCCTTCAATTAATCTACTCTTGTGCAAGGTACTGCTTTTCAGAATTAATATACTAAATATCCAGAATTCCTCCTCTATTGATAATGAATAGATTATCATGCCTTTCATCTCCTGTAACAGCCAGACAAAATATTTCAGAGTATTTTACAAAATGGACAGTTCAGCTACCCAGTGAAATATTTAGCATTCATGACACTGCTTCCATTTCCCTCTGGGCATAACTGACCTGGAAAGAACCAGCAGTGCAGCCCGGCTGGCTAACAGTGCAATACAGACATACCCTACAGACCCTGTGTCTTCTTACTCCCCTCTGCCTGAAACACCAGCATCAGCACCTCCTGATCCAGGGGGAAGCCATTCTCACCTGCCCAGACAGCTCCTTTGCATGGTAAAGTTTTCTCTCTCCTCTGGGGGTTGCTACTCTCACAACATGCAATTCACAGTGAGGTTGGAAAGCAGTGATGGAATAAACCATTTCCCCTGGGTTTGCACCCAAAAGGACCAAGATATGCATTGGAATGACTTAGAGCTGACACAGGCTCTTGGGTAACTTCCTAAGGGCCCTGGGGTTACTGAGAGGTGACTGCCAGTGACCTGCTGCTTTTGGAATCCTGCTCTGTCTCTTGTGCAATCAGGTAACACAAACCTATGTGAGTCCAGCAAGGAACTGATATCTCCAGCCAGCCAAACCACGTCAGGTAACACTAGTGACTTTTTTCTTCCTCTTTTATGATTTTTAGACATTTGGTTATGCTGAATAGTTTTGTTTATAGTAACTTCTAAATTGGCCATATTTAGAGAGTAAACAGCCAGTGTCTTTTTCATTAAAGCAGAATACTTGCAATACACACAGAGCTTGGTTCTAAAGGAGGTGGGAGTGTATATGCCAGGGATATGTAAGAGAGTATGGCAGGGCATGAAGGGAGTAGGGACCACACCAGGTATCACATCGGTTTGTACTGTGCAGTCATTAACTGCACACATTTGGGAATTGGTTAGTTTCTCATTCTGCATCTGAAAAATTCAAACCTGCAGCAGCACCACAGAACACCATGAGGGTTATTTGGTGCTTCTACAGCTTTTGAGAGGTGCTTGGGAAGTGCAGACTTCCATAAATTACACTGGTCAGGCTCCAAAATACGAGTGAAAAGCTGAGGATTGCTTTTCATCCTACGTATTCTGATGGCAAGATTTGTGCAGGTTACATAACCAACCACCAAGTGTCACTGTTTTGGTATTTTTACATTCTGACGTCTTTGTTTCCAAGTGCTTAGAGAATCCCTTTTAGATGCAGTCCTGTACCTGAGGAGTTTCCAACAGGATCAGAATATTTTTGAACTGAGAGGTGTATATCTGCCATGCAAGGTGCAGGAAAACTGAAGTGTCTGGATGTGCAGCTTTCCTGAGCAAGCCACCAGGTAATGTCTGAACTAAATATTGTTGATAATACTGCATAGAATAGTCTAAGTCCCACTGAAAAGAAAAACAATGTAGGAATCAGATTTCGTTTTTAAGCCTAGCAATTGAAATTATTGCAGCAAATGCCATCGTTTTTTGTTAAGAAGGGTAGACAACCCTTACTGAATGTCAGATGCTTTGTCAAGAAGGCAAAGGAAACACTATCAAAAAGAGTGAACATGTTTTAAGTAAGTTCCTAATGTGAGAAAAATTTTAACCTGACTTTAACCTGTGGTAACAGCAGACATTAGATGTCAGGAGATTGAATCCAAGTCCTGGAGTGAGGTGCTAAGCTGGTCCTCCCTGCTTGTAGAATGTTAATATAGGTCAGAACCTTTGATTGGCATAAATTCAGAATTTGCTGACAGACATTCATCTGAACTGCAGCTCATGAAGAAATTTCCAACCAGGCTTAAAAAATAAACTCCAAACTACTGTGCATAACTGTGCATAAGGAGAGCTCCTTGCTGCCTGGCTGGGTGAGCCCTCAGCCACTGGGAGTCAGCTGTGACAGGGCTGCCAGGGCTGGGTGTGCATCGGGTGGGCTGATCCTTTCAGACAGCATCCTAGAACCGGCAGAGCCTGCCTGGTCCCTCAGCAGAGCACCCCTCCCACCCCTCTCTGCCAAGCCTCCTGCACTACCAACAGCCTGCAACACCTTCCCAGCTCACAGAGTAAAGGAGGAGCAACCCTGAAACAGAACTAGCCCTCTAGTGGAAGCCTGTTCTCTGCAGGTGTGGAAGGTGACCCCACTGAAACAGAACATGTTGTCAGGGCCCCCAGTGCACAGACAGGACTCAGTGGTCTCACTCGATGCCTCTGCCCATGGGTCTCTCTAGTTGAGCTCAGCCCTGGGCCTTCAGCTGAGACACACTCGTGCCTGTGTCTGGCCACGGACTCCACTGATCTGCTCCATGACCTCTGGACTGAATTCCCAGCACCACCTCAGATCTGCCCTGTCACTGCACCTGCCCAGTGATCATGGGACTGTGCCTGACCCTGACCTGCAGCTTACCTTCCAGCTTCACCTTTTACCTGCCTCAGCACCCTGGGTTTGACCGACAGCTGAACTCGGAGCTGAACATCCCTGAACCACACAGCTCACCTCCCCTGGCTGGGGGATGGGCCCTGCCCTGCTGGCTGTGGCCTTGCCCTCACTCTGTGCTCCCTGGGAAGCACCTTTTACTGCTCTCTGGCTTATATAGCATAAAGCCAGGAAAAAAAAGAAGCTACCTGTAGAAACTGAGTAAAGAAAGCAAGTGTGTGAAAGGTTGAACCTGCAGAGCATGCAAATCAAGAAGCTGAAATGCACATTTAGGTATTTCTGTGAAGTGGGTCGTAGGAAAGTAGGAAAAGGTTGGTAGGAAGTGACAGACACTAGGATGTGATGCTTCCTGAGAAGGGAAAGAACATAAAGCTATAGAAAGGAGAAACAGTAAGGGAATTAATAATAATAAAAAAATAACAAAAGGGGAATAGGAACTGCAAAAGAGCAAAAATAACCATTCTCAACAGTACAAATCCTAGCACAAAACTGTGGGATTTTACTATAAAAACCTTTTATTCTGTATTCTATTTTTAACAAGGATTTCTGATAATCTGCCATGGCAACCAAATCTCTTTTAAGAACCTGTCCTGAGGAAAACAAAGGTTTTCCAGAAATCCAAATCCACTCTCAAGCCTTTATCAATTTTAGACAACAAAATGAGGGGAAACAGTCACGTAAATACTGTCTGTGTCAACAGCCACAATTTTCATCTCTAACTCAAAGTAAATCAGTATCAGAAAAGTAAAGCAGGTATCTTGAAATAGAGTAGCCCAAAAAGAAGAGCAATACAATGCCAATCACAGATATTATTCTGGCCAAAACATTACTGTGTTTTAGTGTCATCCCACACAACAGGCAGTGTTAAGAGCATTCATAAAGCAGAATCAGCTAACAAAAAATAATGGTCCAAATTAATTAGTAAAAAAGGCTGTTGGAGAGCAAAGTTACTGAAGTTCTTGTGCTGGAACAGCAGAGGGAGAGAGTATCCCCATTTTCTTTCATAAGATACTTGGACTTTGCTCTGTCTGAGGCAGGGTATTACAGAAGATCCTGCACCAGGCATACCCAAGATCTGATCAAATAAGGCAAGTTTATCCTAGGAAACAAATAGACAAAAACAAGTGAAAGAATTTTGTTTTTTCTGAAAAAAAAGAAAGATTAATCAAGACACTACTGCTGTGTTTTAGATCCTGTCATGAACTACCTAAGATGAAGGGCTGTGCAGGGGCCTGCCTGGCTCTGGCTGAGGCACTGCACAGGCTGCCTGTGGAGACCTGGCAGCAAGCCCTGGGCACGGCCAGGTGGGTGGAAGTCTGGCTGGGGAGGAGCTTCTCCGCAGGGCTTCTCTGCCACCCCAGACACACTGGACCCTGGTGTTTTGGGTGGTGTCACCAGCCAACTCTGAGGTGAAATAAGACAGAAGTGAACCAGCTGTAGCCTTTCCCAAGCCCCTGGGTGCTGTAGAACCGGGGTATGTTTCCCACTCTGGGAGAAGGGTTAACACGGCTGCTCATCAACCCTGAGTACTTTCTGTCCTCCGCCCAAAGAAGGAATTGGTGTTTTTGCCTCACTTAACAATGATATATTAAATCAATTCTGTATCCTTCTGTGAAAGCAGCATTTATGTCTGGCACAGGTAGTGACCTGCCTACACCTTTGGCACGGCTAGGCCTGAATTACGTCAGCAGCTCTTCACCGCCCGTCCGTCCCCAGCCTACGGCCGCGGCCGCCGAAAGGCAACGGGCGCCATGTTGTGGGACGGAGCAGCCGGGGCGGGAAGGTAGAGACTGTACCCGCTGCCCACGCTGCACGGCAGGGACAGGTGACGCACTCCCGCTTGGCCCACACACCCCGCTCCGCCCACACACCCCGCTCCGGAGAG
>JANHGL010002859.1:0-15815 GCA_024611195.1 Ceyx melanurus
CTTGACCTGAATGGTCCCAACGGTCCCTCCCATCCCATCCCATCCCATCCCATCCCATCCCATCCCATCCCATCCCATCCCATCGTGTCTGCAGGCTGCTGATCCTGGGCAGAGCTCAGAGGGGTTGGTGCTTCTCCTGGCACGGCCAAGATGAGCCCAGGCAGGGCTGGAAGAACAGCAGAGGGTTGAGCTGCTGCCAGTGGGTGAGGAGATGTTCAGATCTGCCAGTGAAGAGAAGAAAAAGCCATCTTTCGATTGCCAGTGTGGTTTTTGTAACTCTCCCTTCCACAGACTCTTCCCTCCCTGCTCTGCTTTCCTGCGTCCTCCATGCCTCAGCATCAGGAGCAGCATCAGGCAGGGTCCTGGTGCAGCTCAGCTCGGAGCCTGCGGGTTCCCACGCAGCTGCTTTGCACTGTGACTGTGCCCTGGACACCCCCCCACCCTCTCTTCCCATCTCTCATCTCCATTCCCAGTCCCCATTCCACTGAGGAGCAGGCAACACGGAAATCTCAGGGTTTTTTTTGGAGGGATGGAGAGCCACAGTTGTTTTGTTTACTTTTTAACTGGGGTCAGCACCTCCTCTGCTGGTGCTTGAAGGTTGACAGTGATGGAAACTCGGGGTGTTTCTGCAGCCTGCAGCTAAAGCAGGGGATAAATCATTGGGAAGGACAGGCATTGCTGCCTCTCCGTGCCCAGGAAGGTGCTGGAACCTGGGCTCAGTACCATGGGCAATGCACAGTGAATCCAGCTAGCTAGAGGGAGAGTGGGATGGATGGAAGGAGGGAAGGGAGGGAGGGTGGAAAAGACCTTTCAGAGCATCCAGTCCAACCATCCCCAGCAGTGCCAGGGCACCACTGCCCCATGGCCCTCAGCACCACAGCTCCAGGGCTTGGAAACCCCTCCAGGGGTCACGGGGACTCCACCCCTGCCCTGGGCAGCCTGGCACAGCCCTTGACCACCTCTCCAACTCTGTTCTCACCTTTTAGATCTTAAATGGATGGATTTGCCAGGTGTACTGCAGCCCTCACTTTGCAGACCCATCATGCCCAGGCCAAGTCTTCGTGGCTCTCCCAACACAAGCCCCTTGAGGTGCCCAAGTGGATGGAATGAAATGCCAACGGGGGGTTTCTTGTCCTTCTAAAAGCAGAGCAAATGTACAAATCCCACTAACAACCACTTTGAAACCAGAGCCTGCAAAGCCCCTTAAATCCAGCCAGAGATATTTAAGGTAAAAAAACCCCAACTATTTGAACTTTGCAGTGTCTGGGAGGCTGCTTTAATTGCACAGCAAACAGAGCATTTCTAATCCAGCCCAGATGAGGAGAGTGAGAGCAGGGAGGACACATGTCTGAAGAGAAATGAAATGAGCAGCAGGCAGGCACAGGGTGGAGAGGGTCCAGGATGGCAGAGCTGCAGCAGGACAGGGCTTGCAGAGGTGGAGGCGCCAGCTGCCCACCGAGCAGACTTCAGAGCCTGCTTTGAAATGGTTATTCCAGCTTCTTAAAGGTCTCAGTGGATGCCCAGCTCGGAAAGCAACCCATCACAGTCCCCAAACAAAACCCAACGTGGCCATCAAAGAGCCCCAAGCAAACCCTGCTGTGTGGCAGCAGCAGCTGAGCTGCCCCCCAGCCGAGGTGTCTGTGTGTGTTAGATCCCCTCAGCCAGCACTGGTTGCTTTCCAGCCCTTGGCACAGCCTGGATAAGGGGCTGGGAGGTGCTGTTCCCAGAGCTGGGGGCACAGAGCTGCCCAGCAGGTCACTGCAGCAGCCCAGCCAGGGGCATGGGCACTGCCTTCTGGGTACAGCCAGTGTGGGTGCCCTGGAGAGCCAGGGTGTCCCTGAGAAACCTGCACAGGCCACAGGGCCAGGATTCCAGAGGCTGGGATGGGACACTGCACAGATCCAGTTCAGCAACACCCCTGCTCACTCCTGCGCCCAAACTGGTATCCACCTTCCTTCCCCACAGAAAGATGTTTGCCCATCCTCACTGCCTGTGACGTTTGTGTTTTGGAAGAGATCACTCAGAACAGAATCACCTTGTTGCCAACACCCTTAAGATTGTTTGGTTGGGTTTATTTTGTATAATGCAAAGTCCTGCACCTGGGAAGGAGCAAGCAAAGGCCCCAGTCCAGGGTAGGAGGTGATCTGTGAGAACTGCTCCGTGGAAAAGGACCTCGGAGGCTGACAGACAGCAAGGCATCCATGGGACAGCAACGTGCTCTGCTGGCCAGGCAGGCCTATGGCATCCTGGGGTGCAGGAAGAAGAGAGTGGGCAGCAGGTTGAGGGGGGTTCTGCTCCCCCTCTGCCCTGGGGAGACCCCATCTGCAGCCTTGTGTCCAGTGCTGGGCTCCACCAGTGCAGGAAGGCTCTGGAGGTGCTGGGATGTGTCCAGAGAAGGGCCAGGGGGATGCTCAGAGGCTGGACAGGCTGGGAGAGCTGGGGCTGTTCAGCTGGAGACAAGCAGCCTGAGAGGGGAGCTGATGGATGTTACAGAGCTCTGCAGGCTCTAGAGAATCACAGAATGACCATGGAATTACTGGGGCTGGAAAAAGCCTCTGGGATCAGCAAGTCCAGCCTGTGATCTGTCCCCACCACACTGACTGGGCCATGGCACCAGGTGCCACATCCAGTCTTGCCGTAAACCCCTCCAGGGATGGAGACTCCACCACCTCCCTGGGCAGCCCATTCCAGTGGCTGATCACCCTCTGCATGAGCAATTGCTTCCTGACATCCAACCTGCTGAAAACTTCTTTTCCTTGGCAGAGGGAGCTTCTCCATCACCCAAAGGGACAAAGGGGTGTTTGTTCAGGGTCCTTTCCTGGGCAGCATCCTCTGGGCTCAAGGCTGAGACCTCCAGCAGGAGTCTCTGTGAGGAGATGAGTGTCTGCAGGTCTTCAAGCAACACCACCAGCAACCTCAGACAGGTGAGACACAGAGGAGAGGAGCAAACAGGGGGAGAGGGGCAGAGGTGCCCAGTGGGCAAGGCTCTGAGCCCAGGAGGTGGTCACCTGGGGGTGCCAGGGGGATGTCTCTCCCAGGACAGCTCTGCACGGGTGGCAGATGTGAGGGGGTGACAGAGAGGATGCCAAGGAGCAGGAAAATGAATGGTCATGTTGAACTGAACTGAAAATGCCCAGAGAATCAGTGAGAAGTGTGGACACCCAGGTGAGAAATGGCAAGGAGCCTTGGCAGCAAAGGGCTCTTTGAACTCTTCTGTCACCAGCTTTCATCTCAGAGAAATGCCATGGAAAACACTCTGCTTTTTACCCGAGGGGAGGAAAGGGTTCAGTGCAATTTCTCCCCAGCAAGCATCTCCCTCCTGTGCCTCCTGGGACTCACTGGATCCCACCTCCTGCTTCTGTTGGCAAAGGTGAGGGGTGCCACGGAGCCAAAGCTGCACAGCGTGGGGGGGTTGTCAGGGAATTACATCTGCAGCAGAACAACCTTTCCCACAACCTCAGAGATTAAAAAGATGGTGAATATTTTGCTATAATTGCTCTTCTTCCTATTTGTACTGCATTTATGAATACTATTAACTCACAGGCAGTTTGAGCCATATGGTGGGAAGGAAAAGAAGAACCTGCAAACAGAAAATGAGCTGCTGATGTTTTCCTTGTCAGGATTCTAGTTGTAAATCTTGCTCGGCTTTAACTAAAAGCAAATTATTTTATTATTTTTTTTTTAGGATGCAAAACTAATTCTTCACTGTCTGAGCACAAGAATAGCTGCTCAGATCATGACTGAGGAGAGCAGTGTGCCTTGCTAAGCTGGAGCAGCTCAGCCCTTCATGGAATGGCTGAGGGTGGCAGGGAACTCCAGAGGGATCAACTCCATCAGCTCAGCTCCAGCACCACCCAGAGCAGGAGGCTCAGGACACGGCTTGGAAACCCCTCCAGGAGTCACAGGGACTCCACCCCTGCCCTGGGCAGCCTGGGACAGCCCTGCAGGGGAAGAAATTGTTCCTCAGCATCCTGGGGTAACACCATCCTGGGATGACACCATCCTGGGACAAATATCATCCTGGGATGAACATCAGCTGAGAACCAGCACCTTGTTTTTATCCATTTCAATAACAGGACTATCTGCAGATAGCAGAGAAGCAATTTCCTGCAGCTCTGCAGCAGCACCAGCCCCTGTATGGAGCTGTTGGCCTCTCTGCTTCAAATCTTCCTAGTTAAATTGGGGCCCAAGAGGCAAATGCTCCCGTGATGACCCTGATGATTGTCTCAGAAGGTGAGGGCTTCTGCACAGAGCTGTGGACACAGGACAACTGCAGCTCACAGGCTGGGGACTGGGAGGAGGTGTCAGGAAAAGTAATGAATCAGGCAATTTATTTCTCCTTTTCTACCCCTGCCACGCTCCTCTTTAGACTCACACTCCATTCAAGCAATTCCTGCTCGTGCTAAGTCATTCTAACAACTGCTCACACTTCTAAAGAACCTTTCCAGTGAAGAGCAGCCCCTGAAATAATGCTGCAGCAGAAAATGGGAAATATTTTGCTTTTCTCCTGAACTTTTGACTGTTTTTTTCTGTTCCCTGGGCTGTGAGAGTTGTTTTCCCTTTGGCATTGACAGAAACATCCCCTGCCAACCCAACGATCTCTCTGTTATTAAACAGCTCATTAAGGACTCACCCAGTTCATGATTTTGTCAGGGTTGGGGGTCAGGGAAACCCCTTAAACCTGGAACAGCCCCTCTCTGATACCCCCCTCCCTCCCCAGAGGGGAAGAGAAAGGGCATGAGGGAGAGACTTGGTCTGCACCCCAAACCAAACTGTGCCCAGCAGGGGTAGGGAGGGTCTCCTGCCCCTCTGCTCTGCCCTGGGAGACCTCACCTGCAATACTGGGTCCAGTTTTAGGTTCCCAGTTTGAGAGAGACAGGGATCTGTTGGAGAGAGTCCAATGGATGCAATGAGACTGGAGCATCTCCCCTGTGCAGAAAGGCTGAGGGAACTGGGGCTGTTCAGTCTGGAGAGGAGACTGAGAGGGGATCTGCTGGATGTCTGTCAATATCTGAGGGGTGGGTGTCAGATGGAAGGACCAGGCTCTGCTCTGCAGTGCCCAGCAACAGGACAAGGAGCAATGGGATCAACTGGAGCAGAGAATGTTCCAGCTCAGGTTCCACCTCAGGCAGGAGGGCTTGGGCATGTTGATTTTTATGTTCCTTTGGATCAGTGTCCTGCAGTGACTGAGGGATGCCTCACAGCACAGCTCACCAGGTGTACACAGCACCTTGCTGCTGCTGGCAGAGCATCCTGGCAGTGCTTTGCAGTCACCCTGCTCTTCTCCTGACCATACCTCACCTTGTCATGTCTCTCTGTGCTCAGCTGGTGCCCATATTTCACCCCTCTAACCATCACACGGTGCCATCTCTGAGGCCTGCTTCAGAGGATTCCTGCTCTGCTCATTTTCTCACCTGCAGGTAATCTTAAAAGACATTTTTTCCCCTGACAGATCCCAATAAATTAGTCCTTTCCACAAGGACAAAAGCAAAACTCTTTTTTTCGGGACCTGCCAGTCTAAGTTTTTCCCTCCCCACTTATCCACCAGACCATTATTGCTGCAGCTCTTCTCAGATAACTAACATTTGCTTCCTAATCAGCACAGTCTGCCATGGCTTGGACACCTCTCTGGCACCAAGGGGCCCTGATGGGATGTGCTGGAGACACCAGCACCTCACCAAGGGGCTAAGATGGGATGTGCTGGAGGCACCAGCACCTCAGCAAGGACCCATGATGGGATGTGCTGGAGGCACCAGCACCTCAGCAAGGGGCTATGGTGGGATGAGCAGGTTCCCTGCAGGCAGTGCCTGGGGGAAGGGCTGGGTGCTCTTCTTTTCCTTCCCCCATGAAACAAACAAACTCCTCTCTCTCTGCCCTTTGGGTCACAGGTTCCATTTGGTATGCTCATGCTCTCGTGCACAGGGTGAATAATTGACTCAGGGAGAGTGTCTGGACTGCCTAAGCAGATCCGTTTGGTAATTCCCAGGTCATTATCTGCTGGAGCACATCAGAGGTAGCTGAGCCTGCAGCTGATAGGAAATTCTGAAGGCAAAGGCTTTTTTTCCAAGCAAGCTCTCAAATGATGAACTTAGATATACAAGTTTGAGACACTGATTATAATGATGCAGAACTCTGGAGTATTACACAGAATTCATGAGAGGAAACTGCTCTGGTTCAGCAGCAGAGAACAAAGGCCCTGTTTTCATAACCCCTGATGTCACCATCCCCAGACCATGGGGCTGGAAAATACTGATCAGTGTGCAGCCAGCACCAAAGAACTGAGGACTTGGACCCATCCAGTGAGATGTCTCTGGATCCAGGGGTGAGAACCTCTGCTCTTTATCTCTCTCTCCCTTCCTCACTCTTTCATTCCCCCTCTCTCTGCCTCTTTTCCAATGACTCTTTCTTCCTTTCCCTTGGAATAATCACTCAGGAAAAGAACCCCTCTATCCCTGCCCCGTGTTGCTTGGTTCATTAGGGAGCACTAATCAATTGTTATTGCTCCCTGGAGTCCCTGTGGTGCCTCTGCCACCAACTAAATGACCACTTCTTCTGGTGGCAGTGAAACTGGGAGCTACGAGGAACTGTATTTTAGGAGCAGAACAGAGTTAGAAATGGGAATGAGTGGTTGGCATCCAAGCCAGGGTGTTTCTCTCATTCCAATTCTAAAGGCAGTGGGTTTATTAAATGTTTTTAGGATATATTTATGCAGCCTGACACCTGCTTGGCCTCCTACACAGGTTGTATTTCCTGCTAGGACTGTAAATTTTACTCTGGTTCCAGAGAAGGGTGAATCCAGAAGGCAGGGGGTGGTGGCTCGCATTTGCAGGAGAGTGGTTATAAATCACAGAGAAAAATGAGAGCAGCTTCCCCTCCAGGATCCCCAGGGATGGCAGCAGCTAGGGCTGGGTATCTCTGTGCTGGCATCTGTCAGCTGCTCCAGCAGCTCCATGCCACCTCTCCACTGGACAGTGGTGGCCTTGCTAGACAAGCCAGTGATGAGAAGCTGGCTGAGCGAGTCAGAAAGATACCAATTTATCCCATCTGTATTAGCAACTGATGGCCTCACGTAAGAGAAAGCAAGCACTTAATAAATGAGCTCCCTGCCACCTCCAGAATGGCATCAATATTGCTGCAAAGCAGGCAGGAGGAGGTCCCTGACCCCAGCAGGTGCTGAGGGACTGCAGGTGACAACAGCAAGTGTGCCAGGCCAAAACCCTGCAGTCCTGTCCCTGTCCCTCCAGCTGGCAAAGGCAGCCCCTGGAACTGCAGCTTTGCTCTGGAACAGCCTCTTGAGAGGGGTTTGGAGAGATGGAAAATGACTGATGCTGATGGAGGCAGCAGGGAACTGCAGAACCTCTGCAGCTGGGGGGAGGCTCTGAGCACCCTGCTCTGGGTGCAAGGGATAAAACTGCACCCTATTCCATGGCTGGGCTTTGAAGCATCATCCTGGGAATGCCCAGTTATCCCAGTCCTTCCCAGTGAGGACCCAGCAGCCACACCTCTCTTCCACTGGGCTTGTTCCAGCTCATTTCCAGAGCTTTGGTGGGAGGTGGCTGCTCGCTGGGGTGACCCAGCAAGGATACAAAACTGCCCTTGGCTTCCACTGCCCCTTTCCCTGCAGTGGTGGGCACTGGGCAGTGCCAGAGCTGCAGAGCCTGCCCTGCCCAAGAAGCCTTCATCCATGAACTGCCACTGCAGGTAAGAGGGGGGAAAACAGAACCTAGGAATATCTGATCCCTGTAGCACTAGCTGAGGCACAGATCAGGCTGTGGCTCGGCACTGGTGGCACCTTCTCCTCAAGCAGGTACCAGTTTAGTGCCTCTGAACTCACAACTGTGGACTGAGATGAGAGGAAAAAAAAAGCTTTAGATTTGTACTTGCTGTGTCCTTCCTGACATCCAAAGGGCTTTTGATTAGTTGTGAGATTAATTCCCTCATTCCACTCCAACCACAATGTATGGAGATTAATTTATTACAGGTTTTATATTAGCCAAAGACTCTTAAAAAGACTTTTGAGGCCAATTCCTAATGAGCTCTGGTGCCATCTGAAAACTTCCCCAGGTAAAGCGTTCAGAAAAGTTTCCCAAGGTGATAGAAACCTTTCAGCTTCACACGTGATGAGCTGACCAGCAACACAGGAGCTGCTCTGTCCTGGGGACAGCTCCTGGAAACCCCCAGAGCTGTGGGGAGCCCCTGAGCAGAGGGCATCCCTGGCTGGGGTGAGGCAGGAGGGGGGCCAGGCAGGATTACACAAGATCCATTCTCACATTCACCTTTCCAGTTTGCCCAGGGAGCTTTCCCTCTGCACGGTGCAGAGCAGGGCTTTGGTGCTTTTAGCACTTCCCTCCCTGGCACAGGGAAATGGGAGCTGGGCACTACAGCACCAGCTACTAATGGGTGTTAAGAGAACATAACTTTTTTTCCCCATTAAATATTTAGGGCAGAACAGATACATATTTATGATTTTAATCAAACAGAATGAGAAAGTTCTTCTTGCTTCAGCTTTTGGAAACCAAAACAAGTCTGGCTTGACAACTGCTTTCTTTCCAGAAAGGAAAAAGCAAGTCTGGGGCAGAATAAATGTTCCACGGGACACAGCTTGGGAAGCACTACCTGACACTGGAATGACAGGCAGCAAATCCAGGTGAGACTTCACACAGCCCTGGGCAACCTGCTCCAGCTCTCCCTGCCTGGCCAGGGGCTGAACCAGGTCAGACCAAAGGTCCTGTCCAACCCCTTTTTAGTCCCTCTTTGAGTTCAAACCATCACCCCTTGTCCTGTCCCTGCTCAGAACTCCGTCCTCATCTTTCTGACAGACTCTTGAAGCCCTGACAGGCCCCAGGAGACAGAGCCCAGTGCCAGCTCTGATGGGCATACAGAAAGGGACCCCCATGGAAATGCAGTTTTACTCCCCATGAGTGAACAAGGGGATTCTTGTGGATCAGAAGTGACCAGGTTCTCCACAGTTGTGTCCAAGGGTGGAAACTGGATCTGTGTTCTGAGGAGATGGATCACACCCAGGCTCAGCTTGGTGATGCTCCCAGCCATCCTTTGCTTCCAGGATCACTTGGAAGGCATTTGATCTCAGGCTTTTTGTTCACTTTTCAGCAGCATTTTAGAGTCTCTAATGCCTGAGAAACTTCATGTTCTGAATGAGGAGGAACTGCAGGGCTCGTGCTCGTGTTTATTACCCTTTTTTTTCCTACTCGGTCAAACTTAAATTGAATGTAGAGAACTTCAGGGGGACGGGAGGCTCATCAGTGCCCATCTTTGGGATCTTGATTAGTCACAGAAGAAAGCAAATCACCAGCTTGTCTGTACAAGCTGCCAAGCTGCTGACAAAGCCTCTCGGAAATCCTGCAGCCTGGTTTGTGAATGGAGTTTGTGTCAAGGTAAGGCAGCATTCCCTTCAGCATCAGCAACAGGCCTTTGATGAAACTTTCATCACCAGTTTCATTTTTCCCTTTTATCTTCACCCACACTCCCCACTGCCTGTCTTTCTCCAGAGCAGCCAGTGCAGGGGGACAGCTGGTTCAGGAGGTGGGAGGTCCCTCCTGAGGATTACAGGCAAAGGGGTCTGTCCTGGCTTGGTGGAGTGATGGGATCAGATCCAGATCTCTCTGGGATGGAGGTGCCCAAACTGGACACAACACTTCCAGCTGTGCCTAAGCAGTGCTGAGCACAGGGGGACAATCCCCTCCCTGCTGCTGCTGCTCACACTGCTCCTGAGCCAGCCCAGGATGCCCTTGGCTTTGCTGGCCACCTGATCAGGAGGGGTTAGAGCCCCCAGGCCCTTTTCTCCAGCAGCTTCCCAGCCTGCAGCTCTGCTGGGGTTGCTGTGGCCCCAGTGCAGCCCTTGGCCCTGCTGCAGCCCATCCCATTGCCTCTGCTGTCTGAGGCTGCAGAGCAAGCAGGCAGTGGTGAGAGTGTCTCCTGACTTACCTACAGCTTGTAGACAGCTCCTCCTTTGATATTCATTAACTGCCTGGATAAATAATGCACTGCTGGGCCTCTCTGCAGCTCTTCTTAATTGCCACTTGGACAGGAAAGCTGGGAAATCACCAGGCTCACCCCCAAGCCTCGCTGGATCTCTGTGCAATCCTGGGTGTAGTTCCATTCCTTCAGGCACCATGGCCCTGCTCTCATCCTGGTTTCCTATTAGGAAAGGTTTGGGATGTTATCAGAAAACACCTTCTCTAATTTTAGTATGCAAAATTCTAATTACAGTATGAATTTTTTATTTCTTAATTCTTTACCATTTTTTACTGGCCCTCTGGGTACAGGAATGTAATTAATTCTGCTTTACTTTTTCTAATAGATTGATGTGTATTATCATATATATTACATTTTCAGTTCTGTAAGGTTTTTTTTTTTCATTTTTATTGGTTCCCACACTGACGATGTTCACTTCATTAAAAACATGTAATCCCTGAGCTGTGATCAAGACATAATTGCACATTTTGGCATGACAATAACACACAGGGTCTCCGTGTCTGATCAGTGGAACCCCCTGCTCTGCTGGCACACCTCAGGGCAGCATCCTGGGCTGGATGCCAGGCTGAGGGGGCAGCAGTTTCCAAGCAGTGGAGGTGGTCAGGCTCAGACACCAGTCCAGCTGGGCTTGTTTCCCCTGCCCAGCTCCCTCACATCAAAGATCAACCTCAGGGGGGTCTTCACAGCCTTGACCTGGGAATCAGCTGCCACCTGAACCAGAGGAGACACCATCCCAGGGGAGGTTGGGGGGCTCTGAGCACCCTGCTCTGGGTGCAGATCCCTGCTCCCTGCAGGGGGGTTGCACTGGGTGCCCTTGGGGGGTCACTTACCACCCAAACCAGTCTGGGGTTCTGTGAGATTCAGCTCATTCCTCCCCCAGTCAGGAATGGAGACTGGAATGAGACAGGACAGGGGCAGTGGGTGCAGCTGGGGCACAGGGGGTGCCACGTAACTATCAGCAGGACCCTAATTATTCAGAGGAACAACCCTGACAGCACCCAGATTTGTGGAGCATTTCAGCTGCCCTCAGATCATCAAGAGTTTGTTCTGTGAACAAAACTGGAAACCTAAAAAACCACAGCAGCTGAACAAATGATTCCCAACCCTGCCTCATTGCTTTCAGGGCAGTGTACATTAGTGGAACATTAACAGCAGGTGCAACTTCAGTAGCTCTTGTTAAGCTGGGAAACACAAAAACCCAGAGAGCCATGGAGCTCCTGGAGTCCCTTGGCATAGATTTCAGCACTCATGTCTGCCCTAAGCCAACTCTGGGTGCAGCTCTGGGCCCATCCAGTGCACCTCTGCCCAGCTTTGTGCCCATCCAGTGCATCTCTGCCCAGCTTCGTGCCCATCCAGTGCAGCTCTGCCCAAGTTTGTGCCCTCCTAGTGCAGCTCTGCCCAGCTTTGTGCCCATCCAGTGCAGCTCTGCCCAGCTTTGTGCCCATCTAGTGCAGCTCTGGGACACTCTAGTTCAAGCTCCAGGGCTTGGAAACCCCTCCAGGGGTCATAGGGACTCCACCCCTGCCCTGGGCAGCCTGGGACAGCCCTGGAGAGGGAGAAATTGTTCCAATTGCATCCAGATGATGCCCTCTTGGACAGTTAAATCTGGAGAAAAATGGTGGAGCAAATGACTGTTAGGCAGACACTTGAGCTCCTTTCTTTAATGCAAGTAAATAAATTAATCTAGTTCCACAAAGCAGAAATCCCCGGGGTTTTCAGGCATCAATTAAACGCCACAAAAAGTCCAAATGACCGACTGAATTCCTGGAGCAAGTAAAAGCCTGGGAGAGTCAACATCTATTGAACAGAGCCCTTAGCAACTAGCACTGGAGAATCTGCAATTAGACATCGGCATTCCCTGTAAGTGCCTCGATGAGGGCGAGGTCATCTCAGCTAATCTGCTCCTTAGCACCCAGCCATCTGGCCCAGCCTGGGAACCTGTGGCTGCAGCAAAAGTCTCTCCTTTGCTTCCCCATCCACTTCAGCAGAAGCTTGAGGTGGTTTCCACAAGTGCTAATTATCAGGAGCAGCAAGGTGCTGGATGCACCAAGAAGAGCCTTCGGGAGAATGGATTCACAAAGGAAAAAAACCAAACAAACCCAAACCAGCCCAAAAGTTATCTCTGGGACCCCTCTGAGGGCCTCTCCAGCAGAGTGGGTTGGTGCTGGTGCAGGGGAGGGCTTCAAAGTCCCTTTGTTTTGCTTCTAATAATCAAAGGTGAAGCGCACTCAGGTAGAAGACTTCATATTAAAATGATGAAAACTCATTTCACTCCTGCAATTTCATTATAAAAATGTAATATCCCGGCAATATTCGGAAGAGAAGACGCATAATTTCCAGCAGAAGAGCAGGAGAGGGATAAAGCAGCAGCCCTGAGACATTCCCTTTCAAAGGCTCAACCAGCACTCACACTGACTGGGCTAGAAAGGCCAGTGGATCTGATCTGGGCTCCTCAGAGCTGGAAACAGAGAATCCCAGGATGGGGGGGTTGGAGGGATCTCTGGAGATTGAGTCCAACCCCCCTGGCAGAGCAGGGGCACCCAGGGCACCCACACAGGGACAGATCCAGGGGGGCTGGAAGCTCTCCAGACACACAGGACCATGTCCCCACCCCAGGGAGGGAAGCAGAGGCTGGACAGAGCTCACCCCAGGGCTCTCCAGAGGAGGATCCATTCCTAGGTACTGAATCTGCTCCCTGTGCTGCCCACGGCAGCCTGGAGAGCAGTGAGTGCTGAACAAAGTGGGCAAATGCATCTCAGGGCTCACTTTGATGCCCAGCTACTGAATCTGCAGACAAACCCAACGTGGCTCCAGCTCCCTGGGCTCCCCTCGGCAGGGCAGGATGGAAGGGAATTGGTAATTCCACCTCCCACGGTTCCCAGCACTTCAGGAGGTTGTTCCCAGCACCAGGTTTTGAATCCCACTTCCAAAATAAAAACCCTCTTCAGCTGTCAAAGGCACCAGAAAGATGTGTTAGGAAGAAAAACTTCCCAGGAAAGCAAGTGAAAGCTTTCTAGTGAAGAGATGGAATATATTTATCATCCAATAGAGCCCTAAAGCAGTGATGAAGCCCCAAGGGGGGAATCAGGCCAGTGCTCCTCCAGACACAGAGTGACATTCCTCCTCTGGCATCTCTGCACTGGCCAGCAAACCTCCCCCAGAACCCTGGAAGCACAGGCAGAAACACCAGCTGGCCACCTGGATAGACAGGGAATGTAAAGGCAGAAAAGGAAAAACCTTGGAAACCCCTCCAGGGATCACAGGGGCTCCACCCCTGCCTGGCAAACCAGGGTGTTTCTCACATTAGCCCCTTATGAAAGTAAGAAAAACCCCAAACAACACCTTACTGAGGCCAAGAAGCTTCCCAAGTACCTTGGCCAGCTGCACGAGGTCTGGTCTTTGCTGTCACCACCCAGGGGGGCTGCAGGCAGCTCAGAACCATCTGACCCCGAGGACACAAACTCCCTGCTTGTGCCACAGAGAAATCCCAGTAAAACACCTCTCACAGCCTCTGCCACAGAGAAATCCCAGTAAAACACCTCTCACAGCCTGGGCCACAGAGAAATCCCAGTAAAACACCTCTCACAGCCTGGGCCAGGGTGGCTCAGACTGGTTTTACCCCCCCATGAAAGCAAACAGATGAGTGTTCCTCAGAGGTAAACACCCCCCAGCCTGCACAGCTCCACTTACTGAGATCTCCTGAAGTCAGAGCCTTCCCTGGGCTCAGGGGTGCTCATAAGAAGGAAGACAATACTCCTCAGATGAGAGAATGAAATCATAACCCTGAGTGTCTGCTAAATTAGCTGGATTATTAACAGTGTCATTATGTCTGGGAAGGTAATAACAGGAATTCCACCTGAGCCAGCTGCAGGTTGTTCAGATCCATTATCTCCAATCCCTTCTCCTAGGGGAGCATCTCCAGAGGCTCAGCACAAGGCTGGGCTTTCCTGCAGCTTCAGACACGTGGATCCAAAGGAGCGCCCAGGAAGCCAACCCTGCAGCTGGGCTGAGGGGATCCCTGCCAGCCCCCCCAGGCTCTGGGCTGCCCTCACCCCAGCACAGCCCCTGGCACCCGTGTGTGGAGAGCCCAGTGCCCTGCTCAGCACTGCTGTGCCACCCAGCACAGCTCCCACCCATGGTGAGGGGTCCAAAGCTCAACCCACTCCTTGAGGTGGGGCCAGCCCAGTGCCCAGTGCCCAGCACAGGGGGTGACCCCTCACCTCTCACCATGGGCATCAGCACACAGGCAAGAGGAGGGGATGAGGGGCCCTCTCCAGTCCCACATCCCCCAGGGTCTGGCTCTCTCTCTCTCGTGGGCAGAAGCCATGATGTAAATGCTGAATGAGAGCAACACCCTCCCCACACAGCTCCTGCCGTGGAAGATGCTGATCTGTGAAGACAGACACTCTTACATCAGGTATCAGCAAAACAACAGCTATTGGCTGGTGCCATCCCCCATAACCTTCCCTCCTCACTTGGAAGGAGCCGTGTTCTCCTGGTGCCAACCAGATTCCCAGCACTGCTGGGCAGCACGGGTAGGCAGATGCCCCCAGAAACACCAAGCCAGCTTTGTGTCACCTGTAGACTCAGCAAAAACAATGTTTATTTCCAAAACTGGAAGGGATTTGCTGCAGGACTCGGGTTGGTGTCTGAACCTGTGTGCCAGGCAGCCAAGCAGCAGGAGGAGTTTACCAAGAGTAGTTACCATCCCAGCTCATTAGCAGAGAACACTTAAAGCCATCCCACCAACACACGTCTCCTCTAGCTCCTGAGGCCCTAAAGAAATGTGTGACACTGTCTGCTCCAAGCTCAGGATTTCAGGGTCCTCACTGGGAAAAGCAAGAGGTTTCTGAGCAGTGCAGCTCCCCTTGCCCCTGAGGCGTGGGGCTGGCTGCCCTCTCCACACACAGCCCCAGATGGGGGGGTATGGCCACGGGGCTCTGCAGCTCCAGACACAGCCCACCAGGCTGCCAGGGGCTGATTCCAGAGGGAAACCTGGATTCACAGCCCACGCGGGGCCAGCCTCTTGCTTTTCCCTGCTTCCCATTTTCTCTCAGACTCCAGAGGGTTCCAGGGCTAATCACGAGTCTGGGATATCACAGGAAAGTTCTTGTCACGGGTTTCTTTTAAGTGTGGGATCAAAACAAGCCCGGAATATCCCTGGGTTCCAGAAGCAGTGCTCAAGCTGGATGGATGATGCAGAACCAATGCCCATCATCCCAGCCCAGGAGCAGCAGCAGGTGATTGGCAGCCAGCTACAGCCAAGAGGGGAGCACAGGCCCCCACACACCCCAGCTCTGCTTTGCCTGTGTTGACTGCAGCTTGTTGGCAATCACCTGCAGCTCTCAGCTGGGGGAGGGAAGGAGCCTGAGCTCTCTCCCTAGCGAGCGGTGTCCTTGCCTGCACTTTCCAGCCGGGATAGTGAAGTGTTCTCATCTGGAGCTTAACAGAAATATACAATCAACCTTCCAATTACCTCCAACCCTTCAAATGCCACGGCGATCAGGAGGTCAGAAGGGGAGAAATGAAAGCCTTTCTGCAGCACAGCACATGCACTGAGGCACTGCTGACCTTCAAGAGCACAGGAAGAGAAGGGAAGGATTTTCACCCTGGCTTCCAGCCCACGGGCTGAAATCACACGTGGTTTCCTCACAGGGGTGAGTCTATTTCACACAGAGCCTTCTAGTGCCACCCCCCTGCAGGGAGCAGGGCCATCTGCACCCAGGGCCCCCCCGGCCTCCCCTGGGATGGTGCCAGGGCTGGGGCAGCCACCACCTCTCTGGGCCAGTGTCCCACCCCCTACCTAGTGGCTGCACTCC
>JANHGL010002860.1:0-25601 GCA_024611195.1 Ceyx melanurus
AAATAATATATAATATTCTCAATTGACACTTACTTTCGTGTTACTCTGAATACTTCAAATAATGCCTGTGTTCAAAAGGACCACATCACTTAATTTAGAAATTGACATTGAAGCAAAAGATTTCAGGAATAAACAGCAACTCTAGACAATGTGATATGTAAAATATTTAAATTGCTTTCTGGGAGAGAAGTCAATGGTGGCTATTTTAACTTTGGAAAGCTACTACAAGATCTTTAACCATGGTGAAAAGAATGCATAGCAAATGAAAATACATTGTGATAAATTACAGAGAATGAGCGGAAATTTTCGTCATGATAGATAGAGCTGCATGAATGAAGCATGAAGTCTAATGTCTGATGACAAAGGTTAGGTGAAGTGAAATTAGTAATAAATCACACCTTCTTAGAGTGAGAGTAATTAATCATTGTAACGGTTTATTGAACAAAGTAGTAAATTCATCACTTGGAGTCTTTACATGTAATACAATTTATTTCTAAAGTTGTGCCCCGAGATGTTGGGCTCGATAGCATTCACTTATGTAGTCATTTCCCTACTATGCAAAATTTATGAACTAGAAATGTGTCGTGTAAGACATAAGTCTAAATTACTTTAGGAGGTTTCTTTTCCATTTAAATTGTGTTATTCTGTGTGGTTTTGTCTAAGGAGATTAAGATAAAACTAAAAAGCTGGAGGTTTCTAATTGTTCATTTGAGTCTTTCCTTGGAGTTACACTTACGAATACTCAAATATTTGATTTTCTTATATACTTTAGTGTTTTTTCCATGATGATAATACTGATTGTTTAAATTCTTGTGACTGTTTCTCTGAACTGTAGTTTCTTACTGTAGTGTAGTTCCTGCTGTAATTACTGCTGTACTTTTCAGTTTCAGTGTCCATACACATTTGAGCATGCACATACTTTCTATTAGAACAGCCAATGTAATAAAAATGGTAATGACTTACAATTCTTTGAACTCTTGTTGGGTTCTGTATCAGTGATATGTCTTCCTAAAATAATTAAAATTTGTGCTTTTCTTGGTGTAGGACTCAATCATTTCATGCTTTGTCAATTAGATAAAGGTTTTTATGATTGTATTGGATCATGGAAATCCAGTGCAAATGTTTTTAATTTTGTGGTATGTGTAGGGGATCCCTCACATCCTCAGTCTTGCAGCCTGAACAAGTTAAGCCAAGTACACAATGTACCATGACAGATCCAACCAACCACTGTGTTGAAACATGATCAGTCTTTGTGGGGACACAAAAATATTTTGTCATGCCATTGTTTTTCAATCTAAAAATCACTGTTAAAATATCCTTCTGTTTTTCTTTTGGTCCTCTCTTCTTCTTTTTTTTTGTTTTAATACACTACTACTGACCTTCCTGTCCAGGTTTCTCATCTGCAGTGTACCCTGTCTTCAAATAACAATAAGAAAAATCTGTAGAGCCCTAAACAACATCACTTGAAGAAACCCAAGAGTTTCTTAGGCTCCTATGGCTATTCAAATCAAAATACTTCTGAGAACCTGCATTAGATGTGTTTTTGGTTTTGTGATGAAGCAGGCAAGTCTAATTTTACTTTCTCAACCTCTACTTCTAAAGGCCCTGGTGACAATATGCCAGCAAAGGACACTGGTGATCCTGAATGGCTGATAGAGTTTTTGCATCCGAGTCTTTGACAAGCAAAGAGAAATGAAGGAAACAAGCTGAATTTCCCAGACCTTCTAATTCAGGCTACTTGTCTATACAAATCAGTCTTGCTCTATAGTATGGTGCAAACATAGATATGGAGATGGACCTTACTAATGGAGACTATTGATCTCTAGTAGAAAGGCCCCTATTAGACACATTAGGAGTCATACATCTACCTGGCTAAATAAGCCACATTTTTTGCCTTAGCTTTCCAGAAACAACTTTCCCACCAGCCTGGAGTAAGTGGTATCCTCCACTAAAGCAATATGGATTTGCTTCATTGATTAAGTTCCATATATCAACCTGTCACAAGCCTGTACTTATTTCTGTCCTCAAGTCTCAAAGGGTACTGGTTGACCTATTACCCCAGTAGCAACCCTTCCTTCTCCTGAAGAACCTGGTCCCAGAGTTCCCAGCATCTCCTTTAAATTGCTGGCACTTGATCCTTGTTATTCTTCTCACTGAGGATATCCTATCTGATTGAAGTTACTTCTGCCAAAAAGATGATAGAAATATCAATCCTATGGCTGAACTCTTCTGAAAACAGTTATCTGATAGGAAAATATTGAAAAATAATCAAAAATTTTTCATGAGGGGGATATTTGAGTTCCACTTTAGGCAAGATATTAACATACTGTTTTTTTCATAAAGCTTCTCCAGCTAAGATTACTGTTCACATGCTCAATAGCAAGTGATTCTTGATGTCTATATAACATTCATCAACATGGACTGAGGTCTGTAATGAAACTTATATAATAAGAAAGTGGCAGGTATTTCAAGGTATGCCTATGGTAATATTTTGGATATCTGTCTTACATATCTTAACCCTGCATTATCATAGAATCACAGGATGTTAGGCATTGGAAGGGACCTCAAAAGATCATCTAGTCCAACCCCCCTGCCAGAGAAGGTCATATAGGCACACATCTAGGTGGATTTTGAATGTCTCCAGAGAAGAACCCTCCACAACCTCCCTGGGCAGCCTGTTCCAGTTCTGTCACCCTCACTGGGAAAAAGTTTCTCCTTATTTTTAAATGGAACCTCCTATGCTCCATCTTGCATCCATTGCCCCTTGTCCTGTCATTGGATGGCACTGAGAAGATGCCTCTCTGTGCTATGCAGAGCTTATGAAGCACTTGCTAAATTGATCTTGTACGACTTGCATGAAGAATCAGAAACTCCACAATTACTGAGTGAACAGGATGTACTGATGGGAATTTCACAGCCTGAATAGAGCTGTGGGATGGTGGTGGCCAGAAGCCAGAAAGGACACTGTATTCACCTGCTGTGCTACAAGACGTTATTTTCTCATAATCTTCCTCCTACTGTTCAAAGCTCTGCTTAGAATTTCTCTCAGAATCAGTCTCTGCATTTGAGGGGACACTGAAGTGATGATGGCTGTGTTGTGCCTTACATGGCTGTACACCTTCAGAGGGAGCCATAAGGGCAGGGGGGTTGGACTAGATGATCTTCTAGGTCCCTTCCAGCCCCTAATATCTGTGAATCTGTGAAAAGCTGGACAAACATGCCTGTCAAACACACATTCCAAAGGACTCTAGGTACTGATCAGCAGTCTTTCTTTAGATAACTTCAGCATCCATTTTTTAATTTTGCAATGTATTTGTAAATACTGAGTTGGAAATTCATACTATGCCCTGAATTTTGGAAAAAAGATTGGAATGATTCTATATGAATACTATGAACCTTCTTTAGATAGCTTTGAAAATCATTGTGCATGAATCCTGTTGCATCATTAAAATTTTAAGTCTTACGGTCAGATTTTTGAGTGCTGTCTACTTTCTTCAGGAAGCAATCAGTTCCTAGAGAATAAATTATCTCTTATCATACAATGATGTTAAGAGCTATTAGAAAATATTGCTGAGCATATTAGTATCTTATTATACTAAACTGAGATATACTTGCAGAATTAATTAGGACAACATTAAATAGGAGACATTTTTCTTTTCTATGTGTTTGGTTGAAGAAATCAATATAGTTGTTGTAGAAGCTTTCAATAGTTTTATGTCCTTAAGCTTCACAGACATGCAGGTTCCTATGGAAGAATCTATTTCTATTCTTCCTTTAATCTACCCATTTTACTTATTTTCCAATTTGGAACCAAACAAGTATAAGGATTGCAAGACAGGATTTATTCTTCACCTTAATTAAAGATTCTCCTAGTCCCTTAATAAATGTCTCTTAATTTGTTCTATGTAAGATAATGACTGTTCAGGACCTTGGCAAGCCTAAAGAGTTTCTTGAGCTGTTCTTTTGGGCTGCTTAACTTGATTTAAATGCAGTTAGGCATGACCTCATTTACCTCTTGTGGAAATAGATAATAGTGGCAAGATGTCAGTTCTTTATTTATCTGTTTTTGAGCCAAGTTTTGCTATTTTTTTTTTTCCCTCTGTGCTGCTGACCTTCAGGATATGCGGCAAAAACCCTACCTGTTTGCCAAGTTTTTCATAAGGGTTGAAGACAGAACATTTTAAAAAGAAGTGAAAAGATCCCCATTGTTGTGTATTAAGGAAGGGCTTAATTGCTGTTGTCTCAGTTCCTTAGCTGTGGCTGGAGAGATCACTGCACACAGAAGAGGACAGATAGTTAAGAGGTACTTCAAGACATCTCTGTGTTTTTTTTAAACCCTGATTAGCTTGTATAATTTTTCTCAGTCCCCACAGGTTTTATGGGACATGCACACAGATGTCCTCATTGTCTTCTGTGGCCAGCAATAAATTCCTACTTTAGGGTTGCTTATTTTTAGCTGTACATAGAAAATAGTTGTACAACACCCCAAGGTCTTTGCCATACGATTAATTTACATGCACTTAATTTTATAAAATATGTTTTAACACTTGTTCATTAACTTAATTCATTTCAATATAGTCTTGCCTAAAAATTATTTATCTCTGTTGCTATGTAGCACAGAGGCCTAATCTTCACAGGGCATCACTGGAATAAATTGCTCTACATGTACAGTTAGGTGTAATCCTCACTTGATAGATTTCCCTCTCAAATAAACATTTATTAAATACAAATACAATTAAATTTGTATTTAATTTTGAACATTTCTCATATCTAAGTGTGAATCCTCTCTCTGTTCCTTCGCTGTTTGGCAGCAGACTGTGTCCCCACTTCTGTGTTTGAGATGTGCACAGATCAGATGTTTTCTTGGGCTGTGCTTGCTTTGATAGGAAAGAGCAGTTGTTTCCAGGCTCCATAGGTCTGCATTGAGATACAGCCACCTCAAACCAATGTAGCCACTTAGAAACACTTTACCTTTTTTTTGTCTGAAAGGCCCTGTGATTTAAACCCTGCTGACGCCATGGTCCCAGGCTGTTCACTTGATTGTCTACAAAGGGTAGCCATTACATCCAGTTTTAATGCAAATGACTCAGAGAGAAGGAAGGTCAGATAAGTGGAGTAGACCAGAGAAAATGTGATTGTTGTGTCTTTTCATGAGCTTTTGAATGTATTTCCTACTTGCTGTCTTCTGCTCTTATGAGAACTTCGGGGCTTGTGAGTATCTGTTTCTAATCCACAACCATATTTCCATTCTTCTTAAGGGTATTTTCATTTCCAGCTGATCTTGCCCACTGCAATAATCACACAACTGCGTTGAACTGAATGGTGGTAACAGGTAGCAAAGTTGTTTACTTTTGGCATCTTTAATATAACTTACATCACAGAGTTCATAGTGTATCTCAAAAGAGAGATGATAATAGTTTCATAGATGTCATAAGGCTTAGCTGGTGTTCTGAAGCAGGCTAAGCATGAACTCTCCATAGCAGCCTGCAGCAGGGTTCTCAGAGTATGGCTTTGTCACATTTACAAATTATAGTGCTGACTACACAAACCACTACTACAGCTCAAAATGCCTAATGTGCTACATTTGTAATGCCCCCAAAGCTAAAGTTTTTATAAGCCATGTCCAGCTCTTATAAAGAGTAATTGCTTTCCATAATAAAATACTAATTTATTCCTCAACTAGTAAGTACCATTATATGACATTTTACGTTGTGTGGGATATTAAGTGTGCACACATATGAATGTGTGTATATGAATATATGTGTGAAAACACATTCTGAGTGTTCACTATGGACAGAAAAAACCTTCTTTTACCCAAGAAACCCTCATCTTGCTACCCATCTGCAGTACCTCACAGCTGTATTGCCTCTAGAGGACACCTTTGCTCTAGATGGAACAGTAAGGGGCTATGAAATAATTAAGGGGCTTCCCCTGTGAGTGAAGGCTGAGAGATCTGGGGCTGTTCAGTCTAGAAACAGGAAAGCTCAGGGGTATGAGTGCCTGAAGGGATAGTACAAAGAGGATGAAGACAGGCTCTTTTCAGAGGCAATAGGCACAGAGACACAGGAGGTGACATCTGAACATCAGGAAGAATTACTCACTGTGAATGTGACTGAGCACTGCCACAGTGTACCCAGGGAGGTTGTGGAGTCTCCCTTCTCAGAGATATTCAAATGCCATCTGGACACAGTTCTGGGCAACTGGCTCTAGGTAACCCTGATTAATCTAGAGTGTTGGACAAGATGACCTCCAGGAATCCTTTCCACCCTCAATCATTTTGTGATTATGTGATTTCTGTCAGTGGAGTAAAGATAAATTTTAGCAGACTAATTGCTAACTGGAAGGCTGATTTTCAGTTAACATGTTTTAATTAAATGCAGCCATTCGTAAGACTGTAGCTTATGTTGTTTTAATTATTTTTTTGGTATATATTTTATTATGTTTTTATATAGTTTGTGTGTTACCTCTTGAACCAAGGAACTCCAGAACTATTGCTGGTGACAACTCTGATGTGGAAATGTGACTAGTTCAAGTTCTGGAAATGGTCTCAATTCTGACCTTAGAAGTCAGGATAGACCCCATGTTGCATTGGCTAGACTGGTTTTGGTAGTTAGATTTTCACATTTAATTATGTTTCAAAGATAACTTTTTTTCACTGAATTTAGTGGTTCTGGTATGCTTGGCCACTCATTTATTTTTTTTTTCCTTCCTGATGTGTACTATTACACACTCCTTGGTTTCTAGACTGAGGTTGTATTTTTTCCTTGACAAGGTTTGTTATTTATTTTGTTTACCTTCTCTAAGATGCCTGCTATGTTCCTTGGATTATTTCACCCTGCATATCTAAAAATAGTCTGAGAATGTTAGAAGGAGATTTGAGACCTGAGTAGCAAAATGAAGGATGAATGCTCTGTGGCCTATTTCTAGTTTAAAATGTTATTGCACAGTTTCATAACTGAAGGGGTGAATTGAATTCTGTTGTCCAGTTGTTTCCTATGAGGAATGTGCTTATATCCTTGTATAGGAAAAGAACCCCAATGCTTATTTAATAACATAGTTGTTTCCATATACTAAAAATTTATGCTAATAACCTTGAAATAAAGTCATCATTAAATTCTAAGTATCATGCTTGAGGTTTCATAAAATAAATTATTTAGAAAAATACAGAAATCTTTTTCTTTTTGAAGCAGCTGTGGAGTTAAGCAGCTCTAATTAATGAAAAGTAGGATCAGACCTGAGTGAAATTTCACCAAAATACTTAAATAAATAAATTATTTAAAACAATGCTGGAAGTCATATTTTTTTACCACTTTTGTATGTTGTTTTTTTTTTTTATTCTGTGTTTCCACCCTTTCAGCTAGGTCCTCTGTGGTGGTTCTTCCTCTAAGCATTGCCTCTTGCCTTCCACTGTTACTGATAAAATCCATGCTATGCAGTCAGTAGTCTGTGCTCTTAAGTTTCTCCATAGCATTCTTCCTCAATCTTATAATCAATCAGTCTTCCAAAATGCTATTTTTAAAACCAAGATTCAAGTCTTACTGGTAGAAGTGAAGTCAAGGGACACAGGGTCAAGAAAAGGGCTAATAGATTTATTTTAATTTCTACAGTGTTAAGAGAAGAGATGGTTAGTGTTAAGAGTACAAAATCACAGACCATTGCTTGTGGCTGCAGGAGATGAGAAAGTTGAAACTGAGGTTGACAAGGAGAGGAAAGTGTGATGTTGCCTGCAGTACACAAGTGCATCAGTATGTATTTTCACAGAAAAGTTGGAGACACTCCTCTAGAGGCTTATTTGATAATGGCTGCTGTCAGCTACAGACCAGCAATTTACAGGGACCTCTTATCTGGTGTAAGGAGATTCTTAACATTCAAGTTTCTGAGTACTTCATTCTCTGTGTTGCAATTGCTTCGATGCAAAAATATGAATTACCTGATTCTGGAATTTAAAACGTGGTGGTAGGTGGGAGGGAGAGGGGTGAAAGGCTGAAACAAGACGCCAATAAATTGTGTATGATATACTATGAAACAGGGCAGATTTATTGCTGTTGAACTCAGCAAAAACAATGAGGAATTCTGAGGAATTTAGTTTGTTTCTAACCTATAAATACTTCTGCTAACCTGTGCTGGAATTCCTGGATTGCTAAGGTGTACATATTTCTCTATAACCTCAAGTACTTCTTTATTTGAACTGCTTGCTTCATTAAGTGAGTTTTTAAATTTTGAAGCTGATACATATTTATTTATCTCATCTTAGAATACCAGCAAATTACAACTTTCTTCTGCTGCCTAACTTTTCCCTCATGGTCCTCATGGAGCCCACATGAAAGTAGTCAGAGTCCTTAATGAAGTTACAGAAATTTACCTCTAACTTAGGAAAGAATTCTATTTTGTGAGCATTTTGATTGTTATTTATATCTTAAAATAACAACAAAAGTACTTCTGTGTCTGTTAGGATTTTCTCATTAATTACCCAACAAAACAAAGCAAATAAAGAATCCACATTTTTTGATCCAGCAAGAAATTCCAGTAAATTTAGTTTCTATTTTGAGAAAATAATTAATCGAAAGTACAATCTAAGTAGAAAATACAAAATAATTTCTCATTAAGTCTTTCTTAACATTAGTCTGACAGTACAAAGCAGTACCACAGTCTAAATGATAATTTTTTACAGTGTCTTTTTGTTCATGCTTCTCGGGTGCAGATTGTAAATGTAAAAGCAGGGCACTGTTTGTCTGGTTAGTGTGCAGTATTGTCATTTTCAGAATTAATACTGGGCTGCAGAGAAGTACTTCTACAATTATATGCTTATTTTTATCAATACAATGACTTGTGGAGATAAAAACAAACCTCTTAGGCTTTTTGTCCATGTGTCTGAGGACACACAGCTGTGCTTAATTCAATTATTTTCTGGACAGAAATGTAGACAGCTGCTAGACTCACCTTACTATTTCTGAACCTTAACATATAGTTTCAAAGCCATTAGATGGATTGAGAACTCAGGTACATCTACAACCAGTTGCTTTAACTCCTGTTTTTCAAAGTGTGTGTTCACACAGATATCCTAGATCATAAATTCAAGGTGAGTGAGAGCCAAAACAAAAAGCAGCTAGCAGTTGATGGGAGAATGATATGTAAGCTTACCATGTGAGCAAAAGGTTGGAATGAACCTCTGGATGCTGTCAAAGTCAACTGCTATCTCCAAGCCAGCCAACTTCAGAGTTACATCAGGTTGTTCAGGATCTTATCCAGCCAACTTTTTAAATCCTCTAAGATCTGATATTGCACAGCATTTCGGAGACTCTGTTCCCCAGCTCCACTATTTTAATTATACAGGGTTTTTTCTCTTTTCCAATCAGAGTTTACCTTGTTGCTGGTGACCATTGCCTTTTGTCCTTTCACCGTGCACCTCTGAGGTCTGCTCCATCTCTTCTGTATACACCTTTTAAGTAAGAAGAAGTCTAATATAGATTGTAGGTTTTGTTTGTGCATGTAGGAAGACAAAGTCTGTCCCAAGAGATATCTTCATGGACTAAATAGAAAAATGAGGTACTCAAGTGTCAAAAATTTGTAGTTAATGTCTACGCCTATTTTCCCTTTTTTGTTTTGTCCATGGAAAAGTAAACATTTCACATGGAAAATAATTTTTTATTGTGATAAAGTTGTCATTATGTCTCACTGATATGGCAACAATATTCACATCTATAAACTAAGATATATTTGTATTAGAATTAGGTGCAGTGCAAGTAATTAAAAAAAGAGCATTTCTTTCAAAGAGAATGTACCGCTTTTTTTTTATTTTACCTCTTTTAAGGCTTTATTCAGAGAAAGAATAAGAAAAATTCATCCTTTCCCATCTTGCTTTAATACAGGCTTAATGCCAAATGGTGATCATGTAGAAAGAACAGACTTATTTTTAGAAAGAATTCCATGCTACCTTTCAGACATAGACAGCATGACTCATGATAGAAATTTCTGTATAAACAAGATGAAATAAAAAAATAGGATACAAGTATTCATATATTTTTTAAAAATATCATTTTCAGACACAGCCAAAATTACATTTAGCTGTTCAGCTTTGTAACAATTTTTTCAGTAAAATTATTTAATGCATAACATTGTAATTATATCTTTTATTGATTTACTCTTTATAAATTCTTATGCCAGGTGCATCATATTTTTAGCATCTTCCAGTAGTATATTGTGTGTTGAATACATCCTGCTGCTTTCTGTTTCTCTACAATAGTCAATAACTGTTTGTTTATTTATTTATTTTATGTGTAATATATACACATATACCTGCAATATATATAATGCTTATATATATGAGTTAATGTTGCAGAAGGCGAAAGTATTTTTTGTTGTTATTTCTTCCTACTGTTGGGTTTTTTCCTACTTAGAGTAGAAAGTGGCAAGTCCATTTGTGATGCTCTTTGCTTTCTATGGGAAGTACCACACAGAGATTTAGTCTGGGGGCTTCAAAAAGGGTCTGTTGTAGAAGGTTTTATGCTATTGTCCCTATTTCTATTGTATGATCAATTTTAACTAGTGGTTGGTGAAGCAGTATTTTTATTTTCATAAAACAGTAGCTCTGAATGCGATTGACCATAAGTGAAAGCTGAGGCAGAATTCTGTGGAAAGTAGTGCCACTTCCTATCTTTAGTTAGACTGGAATAGAAAAGTTCTGTAATACTTTATCCAAAACATAATAACACTTGGGAAAAAATTTACCTTGCAGAAGGTCAAGAAAGAAGCAACACAGTAAGTGCCAAGAAACCCATTGAAGAAATAAATGTGTTTAAAAGCAACTTATATACTGACCTTCAGAAAGAATAGTGGCAGATGATGCTTTTATTTAAAACAAAAGGCATAATCTTTTTCTGAATCAGATGCATTACCATAATCAGCATCAGTTAGCAGTCTTCACTGACAATTATTATTTTTGTCATTTCTAGACTTACCCTAGTTTCAGCACATAAAGAAAAGACCTTGCCCTTCACTGCCTTTGGAAGAATGAAATATCAAAGGAAAAATGTGTGCAAAAAGTTATTTAATAACCAAATGAATGAACTTTAAATGTACTTCCTCTAAAAGCAGTTCTTTAACTTCATCAGGTGTTATAACCACTCCAATTCATAGTAGTCTTCAGTATAAAGACCATTCCTGTCAGCACAGGGCATAAAATGCAGTCACTCAAACTTAATTAATGGGCTTTAAGATGCATGTTTTTTCTCTGCATGATGAGTTCAGGTGTGTGACTATTTGCCTCTTGAAAACTACAGTTAATCACTGTGATTTCTAAAAGAGGACATGCTTAGTTCTTTAGTATTTATTTCCTTACTGAAGTTTGGTTTCATACAGGTCAAGGCAAGTCTCTGCTTTTAAGGTTTGCTAGCTCCCATTTTATGGGCCAGTCATACTTTTTCCCAGTTGGATGACAGAGTTAAAATACAAAAAAATGAAATACAAAAGTTAGAGTTCAGGTTGTTCTGTGCACTCAGACAAAAAGACAGTAATGAGACCTGATGGATCTGTACCTTTCTTTTTTTTCGTGTAAGGAGTAATTGAGTACCTTAACTGAGAAATTGAATAGAACTATGCTGCTCTGCTTTTCTTTGGCTGTTCTCTTAATACAGACAATTTGTGCTAGGAAAGGTGGAAACAGTCTGTGTATTGTAAATCCCTAACCCTTTAGTATTACATTAATGCTAGAAATTCTTTCTTTCTTCTTCATCTGCTGGCTGCTGCTTCTCTATTTCCAAAGCCCCAGATGGGAGCAGAATCATGGACTGTATTTGTTCTTGCAGCTCCATTAGCAAATATGGGCAAATTACCAGACTGGGTTGTTAGAGGTGATTTTGCTGGAATTTTGAGAAACCATCTTTCATCTTTAAGGAGCTGGAAAAGTGTAATAAATACATGTAACAGCATTCATAGATTGATTAACAAAATGTATATACACTACCTTTTCATTACTAAATCATGGTAGTGTCCTGGTGTGGCATTAAAGAGATTTTCTGGAGAAAGAATTCTTCCACACTCATTTTAGATCTCAAAATGTATTCCATCAGATGTTAGCTTCCTATACAGAACTTCTTCAGATCATCCTGGACTTTCAGTGAGGAAGGGAAAAACAGACACCTAAGGGAAAAGCTGTACTGAAAATTGAACCTGGAATATTTTAAATTCTAGCCAAGAAATCCCTGTGCTGCTGCTTAACAGGCCCTATAGAACGAGCAAGATTTTTCACAGTGGTGAATTGCAACTTCACTTTGCATTTGCTCTCTATTTTGCACAGAAAATAAATCCAACCAGAAAACCATATACGTTCTTTTCTCATCTTCTCAGAACCTTCTTTTTTGAAAGATGTTGCTAGAGTAATTTCTGTTTATTGTTTTCCCTGTTTCTAGCTGTTCAGCTTGCCAGATGAACATAATTACTGACAGAAAATTACATTTATTTAAAAGTAAAATTGAATTACCCTTACCATCCCCTCCCAATCTGTATCTGAAAGGATTAGAAGGGTGTAGATTACAGACCACTGCACCATTATCATAGAAAATCCCATATTCCTCCTTCTTTTAACTCTTCATGCAGATTCCCCCTTCCAAACATAATAAAGAGTTTCCATTCATTGACTGGTCAGTCTAATTACTCCTAAATATAATTATACTGCTTTCACCATTAAGGGATATTAAATGGTGTATTCTTGGTAAACTAAGTTTTAGCATCTGCCAAATGCACATCTTGCCTGAAAAACAATTAGCTACTTCTCAGTGCAGCACTCACCTACATTGAGAATCTGATGAAGACACATCTTATTATGCTCTGAATATCTGGCCACAAAGGACAGATAATAAATAATCTCCTGATAGGGTACTAATTTATTTTGCTTCTTAGTCTCAATAGCCTTCTTTATGTAAAATGTCTTTCACAATTCTTGTATCTTAAGTATGATGATATTGACTTACTACATTAATGGGAGATGCTTGCAATTTTGGAATACAAACTGATGTGGAGAAATATGAATATATCTACATCACATTTATATGAATAATATTTACATCTGAAATATGAACTGATAGAACAAGCAGATTTCTCTGGTGAACATTTGTATCAATGACTCTCACAGTGAACAACATGAAGCCCATCAGCATATCTCCATCTGTGAACCAGAGACTCATCTGAAATTTGCAGACATCTCAGGGAGCATGGCAACTAAAATTTTTCAAAAATTAAAATGGAGGATAAAAAGAAATTGATGGATCTTTTCACATTTGTGTAGAATAGCATATGCCCTTGTTTCTAAGAAAGGGTTAGAAAAATGGCACAAATTAAACAAAATCAAGGTAGTGAGAATGGACATCTGTAGCACAGTTCTTTTTCCTTTGACCATCACTCTCAATCTTTGATTTGATAGGAAGAATTTCTTCAATGTAATGCAGTATTAACACACTGAGTGAAGGAATAATAAAATGACCAGAGATACTATGAAACAGAAAATAGGAAAAGCAGTACTATGAGAAGTTTGGCTTGGTTTAATGCTGTTATTTTACATCAGTACCCTATAAATAAGAATCCTGACTTCTGAAGTTTTCCTAGTAGAAAAGCTGATTCTTGACACTAATTCTAGTCCTTGGGATTCAGTTTACCACAACCATGTGCCACCAGTTATATTTGTGCTTGAAATGACAGAAGGGAAATAAATCTTCACTGCAATATCATCTCAACATGGAAAACACTAAAACATCGACCTGTGATCCTGCATCCTTGACATTTGAGTGAGATTGCTCACACGTTTGAGTTCAAGCAGAGGTGTGATTGCAGGATTGGGCCTATGAATTTTCCTTGACCAGGATTTGAAGTTCACTGAAAACAGTGACCTTTCAAGATTAAGACCTTATTTAATAAAGGTACTACTATTTTTATAGTCTGTTTAATATAATGCATATTCCATATGCTCAAAATAAGTATGCAGTAGATAAACTCTATACAGAACTTCAGCAGCATACTTACTGTCTTTTTATTCTCTTCACCTATAGTTTGCAGCAATCAATTCAAATTAAAATCCTGTTCTGAAAGTGGCTGAACCATTTTTTTTTTCCAAAGTAGTTGTCAAATGACAGCACAATGTAGTGGTTTGAAATATTAACTGAATGTAAATGTGCTTATCCTAGGAACATCTCAACACTGCAATAATTTAAGTGATGCTTTGATTAGACTTCTTTCTACTGAAAATAATTCAATGAATAGAGGGAGGATATATTAAGCAAAAATACACATTAGCAAATCTAGAGAAGAGGTGATGACATCAGATATCTGTGTAGTTAATCAGAAGAATATAGGACTATGCACTTTAGATGGGTAAGGAGAAAACATTAAAAAAAAATGAATTATTAAGTAATAAAACTAAAGTTTTAATGGTTATATTAATGCATACAAATTAATATGATCCTATGAAAGAAATTTGCACAGAAAGAAAGGTCCATGTGAAAGCATGTCCTGGGGTCAGCTGGGAAGGTTAATTTTCACCAGAAGCTATGAGAGGAGCACAGCCAAGATAGACAAGTGAACTAGTCAGTGTGATATACTCAGTCACAATTCTCCTTATCTTAATGTGTGAGGCTTTGTCTAAGTCTCTCTATTCCCCTTCCCATTCACCAGTGGGTGAGAAGCCACATGGTGCTGAGCTCCCAGATGCATCTAACCCATGACAAAGCAGTAGAAGTTTGACACATTATTTAATTTACTCCTGTCACCATAATGCTCTATATTTTATAAGTTTTTTCTCTCCTTCCTTACAATGGAAATCTACCATGCTCTGTGACATCTTTAATCTTGTTATGATTGCATGTCAAATTAAGGGGTTAAGAAGGTAAACCTTTCTACTTTGGAATGATTTTTTTTCTCTCCTTTTTTGAAATTAATTTTTCATATAAGAAATTATTCATAGGTGTAGGGCAAAGTAAATGCAAATGCCTTGGAGCTGAGCTAATCAGTTAAAGACAGCCCTATAAAAATCACCACATTACAGTAAGTTGTTATTGTAAAGTATTATTGCCTTGCTTCTTCCTTGTGTGATGTAAACTCTGTCATGTTGTGATCACTACCAACACTGCCCCAACCTTCACATCCCCAACCAGACCTTCTTTTTTTGTTAATACAAGGCCAGTAGCATTCCCTGTAATACAGCAGATATTTATGTTTACCTTAAACATGATGTGAATTCCACATAACAAAAGAAATATATCCTCATATATTTTTACAGAAGCAGATAAATTTGGTCAGATTAATGCACTCAATACATTTCCTGCATAAATTACTTGAATTTTAACTGATTTTTTTTCAATGCATACATGAGTGCTAAGGCTAATAAACATTAGATATCCTTTTGAAATAACAAGCAGAGCTGAAGTGTTTGGGTCTGGATTCACCTGTACAGGAAATTGCCTCCATCCATTTTGAAGTGGCATTTGGCATCTATTTTTCATCAAGGTCTGTTCATTTCTGTTGTGCTGAAAGTATTTTTCTAGAAGGGCTAGTGCAGAAAAAGAAATTAATTATACTAAATTGGTACTTAAATACTGCAACAACTGTGGAATCAATGTAGTTAGTCTGCTGAGGCTCTGCATTCTAGACCATTCAGTCACAGGTATGAATTATATTCTTTGTTTTATCACAGAGCTTCTTTGTTCTCAGTTTAAGATACTACTCTAGAAAATTGTATACATTTTTTTTGTGTGAAAATGCAACATAAAATTGGATATGTTGTGTTTCACTCCCCCTAATTAGAATGTGAGAATGGAGTCTGCAGAAAATTTATGAGACCTCGTTTATTCATATTTGTAAGGTGTTTAATAATCTTAGACATTTAGTTTTGCCGAGGCTGTATTATTAGGAGGAAAAAACTATTTTATAATATCTGTAATAATATCATATAGCATTGTATATAATAAATATTGTATATATGTTATCTATAATATAGAATGTAAACATATAAAGTATATAATCTATATTATATATCTCTAATTATATAAATCATATATATAGGTCATATCTGAAGGCATCCAACAATAAAGGTTAACAGTCTGTATTACACAAGAATGTTTTCAATTTAGCAGCACCAGGAACATGAACACTGACTGATTTAGCAAATTAAAGTTAATTCTGTGATTAGGTTAGGATTATAGCCATTGTTATATGAAACAGGGAATTTATCTTTAAAATAATTTGCATCATATCTGAAAGTAATACTGTAGTACTATTGTCAAAACCACTCTCCATTTGACATCATCCTTTTCATCACAATCTGCAATCTTGACAGTATTTAGGTTGCTTAGAGAAAGAAATTATTAGAGGATGTTTGAAAAGAAATTATGTAATTATAAATTATTACATAATTCTATATAATCCTAATATTTTTTTTCTATCTTCCTAATTTGAGTTTTGCTTCTGGAATACCCAGTGTTTTCCAAAAGATATTTTAAAAAATTTGTATCAAGGTGATATATCTTTAAAGACACAAATACAAACCTTTTTCAAAGTACAGTCAACAATAGGAGTTTATAATAAAAATTACCATCAATAATGCAGTGCATGCTGACTGATAACATTAGCATGATACATTCCTTCAACTTAGTGCTGTATTTTTAAATGTAAAGTAAGGATTTCATATACAGGAGGCACATCAGAGTTAAATTTGTTAACAGTAAAAAAAATCTTTTCATGATTCACTTTTCAATATTGTCAAGATTAAGTTAAAGGAGTCACTTTCCATCTAGCAATACGAGGCAATGCAGTGAAATACAGATGAGCAACAGCTGTCTAGACATCCTAGTCTGTTCAGTACCTGAGAGCCCAGGTCTCTATTTGTCTCCCCAGTAAAGGAGAAGGGCATCATTGAAACCTGTGGGGAATCTGAGAAGAAAATACTATGGATTTCTGCCTAACATTATTGATGAAAGTTAAATGTCTTCTCAGAACCGTAATCAAGCTCAGGAGGTGACAAAACATTTGTGTGAGTTAAGTAGAAGTGAGGTGAAAAGGAGCACTGGTGTGAAAAATGGGCTATTTGGGTGTTTAGATCTGACAAATATCTGGTTTTTGAGAAAGGGAAATAGAGAATGGAAATCACTATATCCTTTAAATAAATTAATTTCTTCCAGAAGGGGTGCCTTGTAATTGCTCTTTATTTTTTCTTCCACAATCTTGCAAAAGCTGGAACAATTTTAAAATAAGAATTCAAAAGAGTAGCCATCATAACAAACATGTCCTTGGAAGCACAGCTGAGTTTTTCAACTGAAGTAGTTTCAACAACATTTCTAGCAGGCCACAGTGTATTACTTTATTTATTTATATATATATCTTTTTAACAGTCTTTCTCTTTGAATGCTTAAAGCCTTACCAGCATACTTTTTTCCTTCTCAGGGCTGACTGATTTATGGGACAGATTGGAATTACATGTTCCTTTCTGATTTTTATTTTCATTTTTTAAAAATCTGATGGTTTTCTTTCAGCCAGATGGAACATTTTCTCCTCCCATAACTAAGCCAGATGTTGATTTGCATCAAGTTTTTGGCAAAGAGTTCATATAAGCTTTGTACTGACTGATTCATCTGCATATCAGCCTCATTAATAATGTATAGTCTCACTGAAGTGAATAACCATGGACATCTTTTCTGTATAATTAATTCACATAGCTTCATCACTGCCCTAGATATGTGTACTGATACCTACATGTATACTAAGCAATATTGCCACCTGTGATTTGCTAAAGAACTTTAAAACAAAACTTTTTTTAAAACTAAAAATACAGAGTATCCTGAAAAAGAATGCATGCATCTGCACAAGATGTGTTCTTCACTGGGAATAGAGGAAAATAAGGCTTGAATTACGTGACTTAGAAAGGGAGAAATCAGCAGCATAATACATTTTACAAGTCTTAATTTTCTCCTTTCTTGTGTTTTCCAAGACAAATATGGGAATCTATTCTTTTGGTGAAATTCTTGTGGAGCATTGAGAAGAAATAATGGTGTTTGCTAGGCTGAAAATCCACTATCATTCAGATAGGGGAGTATGGAGAGAACAGCGTTCAGGACTGCTGTTACCCCCAGGCTTTCAAATAATCTTCTGGCCATGAAGTGTCATTAAATTAGCTTGAATGTTGTGCATTTTGTTTTGGTTACTTTTTAGAATGCCACTGGTGGTATTCTGCCTCTGAGTTCTAAAATTTAAAGCATGCATATAATTTTCAGGCTTTCCTCCGTATCAGTGAGAATTAGAAACTTAATCGTTTTGATGATAACTAAGACTCTAAAAGAAGCACAAAAGTCCAGAAGCTGTAGTTTAAAAAACTCCTAAGTGTGGTCATATGCAAAATAAAAATAAAACCTGTTGCTAATGCTGCTAGGAAAGAAAAGATGCCTTCATGAGCAGTTACTTCAAAACTGAAAGCCTATGACTAATTTATAGCACAGGGACCATAAATTGAAAAAGAAATACTGTATTACTCATCTAATATATGACACAAAGCTCAAAGGAAAGGTTTCTATTAAACACTGCTGCACTACCCAGATCCACGAGAAATTAAATGGGAGAGTAAAGTCTGATTTTGTCTACAGCATGTGTGGATGAGCTGCCCCTGAGCTAGCCAGGCTGCTAATCAATGCTGGAACAGAAGGTAGTTTTCTGTGTTTTAGAGAGTAATGAGGACTGTTTTCTTCTGCTGCTGAACTGTGAAAATATCAGCTCTCAGGTGGATACAATTCAGACTGAACTTTTCTTCTAATTCCAGCCATACCCTTTCAATAAGAGTTGGAAACATCAGCTTTTGTATCATTTGAGAAATTGAAAGATCAGATTTTAATGATATTAGTGCTGTATTGCTATTAAAATATTCTATAGCTTCCAATGAGTCAACCCACTGCTTCAGTTTCTTTACCTAAAGGCTGGAATAGTAACTTCTCAGGAATGTTTAAAGATCTGATTAATTAGCTAATGCTGAAGTGTAAGCACAAACTCTACTGTGCCCATCTTCAACAATTGAAAAATTCCTTCAAAGAAATAAAGTTTGCATTATTCAAGTTACAGGACAAATTTAGTTTTGCAGATGTTGCCACGTTAGAATTTAGTCAAGACATTATGAATAACACTTCTATTTCTGTGTAAAGTACATAGGAAATTGTAATAAAAGGCCTTTCCTTATAACTTGGCTTCATTTCAAGAATGATATATAAATCTGACCTATAGGTGTATTCTTAAATATGAATCTACAGATAGAAATATGAACAAATCTTTTTTACATCCTATACTAACACAGAAGTTTCTTAGTTCATAACACGTGACAAGAAAACCTAGAGAAAAGCAATTAGCATATAATTTTTATTCAGATTACATTGACAACTTTTCTTCAGATAGGGATCTTATCTACAGTAAGATGTTGTATCTTTTCATATTTTCTCCTGAACTGACTGAAATTTAATAGAATATAAAAAGGACCATAGTACTTTTTTTGTTTTGCTTTTTCTGTTGTGTTGTTATTTTTTTTTTTTTATTGTTGGGTTGGTTTGGGCTTTTTCAAAAGTGAATAACCTGTATAGTGAATCCTCTCTTTTAATAATTATATCTTCTAGAAGAGTACTTTACTTTTGAGATAGACTTGTGTCCAACTCACGAAGGTATTGCTACATTTGCTAAATTCCTAACTTGTTAATTTTGTTTAGTTTATATTTTTATAATGGACCCACTACTTGCAGTTTTCCTCCTTATCTACTAAGTATTTCAGAAACAGATGAAATGGTAAATCAGCATTAAAAGCCTTTTAACTGATTTAAAAAAAAAAGTTATTTTTTTTGTGCAACATGCACAGCAGCCATATTCATATGATAAGAAAATAATTTGTTTTAATTATTGTAACACTTCATTAAAGCAAAGAACAAAATAAAATGAAAAAAAAGCTTACAAAGATATTTAGCAAAAAATTCTAAAAGTTACCTGGCTTATATATGAGGAAAGTCGTACATGTGAAGTTATGTGATTAAATTAGTATTCATTTTTTATATGTGGTCTCTATGTCCGTTCTTTCTCAAGTTTTGATGTGGTTTGGGATAATGTCTTATGAGATAAATAATTCAATTAGATATATTTAGCTGAAAGAGTCCCAGAATAGTTAGCATGAATTACATTTCAATTGACTTAAATAAATATATTTAAGCCTTGTTCATAACTGAGTGGCATGGATTTTTTTTTTAATACAATTTAAAATGTAGATATAATCCACTTGTGCTAGGGTCAAGGCCAAAAAAAGGAACTGTGACATCTTGTTAAAGTGCTCTGCTCTGCCCATAATGCTGCCTGTGCATATTCCAATAGAAAAAAAATCTCCCCTCCTCTTTTTTAAAGTGTTCTCTTCCCTGCAGCATTGCACAGAGAAATAATACAAGGTGTAAAAAACTAGATAACCGATTTACATGGGAAAATGAATTAATTCTCTCCTCATCTGACATTAATTTTGTTGGAATTCTGTTGGCTTTGAGTGCAGAATAATAAGTTACTTCTTTAGACTCAACAGGCTGAAATGCCAGGAATGGGAAGCCATGTCCCCAGTGTGACTGGAATATCAAGTGACAACCTTGCTGGGGTTTTTTTACTCACACTGTTCACTTTTGTGGGGGAAAGAATGAACAAACTCACCAGGATTAAAATTTGTGGTGCATTAACAAAATTTACCGATAAAGGAATCTATATTTCCATACATTTGCATGTTGCTTCACAGAACCTAGGACAGACTCACTAGACTGTCACTAATATTTTGTGGTAGGTCTCCAATTTGCATGAAGACACTTCTTATTCATGAATGAGTTGGTGCTGCTAGCTCTATAAAGCTTCAGCTAGGCTAGTCTGGAGTCAGTTCATTGTGTGTTGGCTGTTGGCTTGTGAATAGTGCAGAGGCAGTGAGCGTGGGGCACTTTTTCTCTACTGTATTCACCTCTGCTGGAGAGATGCTAGTTTATGACTGGAAACGTGCATCAGTTATTAAACATTTTCATCTGCAGGGATGTTCTGTGTGTTTTTCAGTTTAGCTCTTGAAATCTCATTTTTACACAGACTGGCTTTTTCAGTACAAAATGCTCCTCAAGTTTTTATCACCACATCCTCTTTTATGAATAGGGGCAGTATTTCTTCTGCTACTTAGCAATATGAAAGATGACAGTGTTTCAGAAGATGGGCTTTCTATTAAGCTTCATGTAGCAAAAAGAAACAAAGAGAGAACTGCAAATTTTTATTTAGAACATCATCTGACTCTTTTTATGTAGGTAGAGGACAAATGACTTTCTAGAACTACCCAGTCCTCAGAATATTTACTCTGAATCTAACACTTTTCTTCCAACTTTGGCTGCTCACTGATGTGCTCATCCACACACTGTGGCAATCAACAAGGTCAGTGAGGGTAGGTGTCAGAGAAATCACTTTAAACACAAGTTTTTTTAGGATCTAATTTGGGTAGTCCAGAAAGCTCAATATGAAAATAAGAGAGTGTCAGGAAGATTCTCTGGAAAATTCTTGCAATTCTGTTAGTGGTGTCATTAAAATTGCAGCATTATCATGTATCATTGTCATGGGAAGTCATAAAAAAATTCCTAGAGATTTTTTTTAAATGGTAAAATAGTGTATAGTGTCATAGAGTGATTTTCTTCAAGTGCCTTAGAGCACTGTATAATTGCAAAGCATATAAATTTAATTTTGTACAAAATGGTAATTAAAATGCAGCAGTTTCAATTTAGGTTATGTAAGAAAAAACTGGTGTCTTGGTTTGGTTTTAGTTTTTTTTTTCTAATAGTTTTTAAAAAAATGTACGATTTATAATCTGTAAATTGCAAATGATAAACAGAAGACTTACAAGATAAAAAAAGTATCCAAATTAATAAAGAAACTGGTGTTTTTCTTCTTAATCAATAGCATATAGCTTAGAAAATTTATTTCTTCCTTTGAAATGGTTTTACCATAATTTTTTTTCAGATTTACAGTAACAGTACAAGAACCTATTTATAGTGTAAATGTTATTACAGTCTAATAGGCTTTAAGTAAAACAGTGACATGCACATCAATGTAAACATAATAATTATAGCATATGTCAGTTGCCTATGTGCTAGAATTTAGATTTACACTTAAGGCATCCAGCAGGTTTTTTTGATTATGTGTGGTTTGATTTTCTCAACACAAAATGAATCACAAGATGAATCAGGCCCTAAAAATGCCTATTTCTCTTCATTGATTATAGAATGAGTTTAGTTGTCTAGCTCATTTATAGATATCCACTTTATATAGGCAATCAGCATGTAATTAGATGTTTCTCGTTCTTGTTTCAGGAAGAAAGAGTAATATATTTTATTAGTGCATCTAGGTTAAAATGTCAATGTATTCCATTTGCTGATCATTCCATCATGAGGTCTCAGCAAATTACTTTAGACATTAAAAAGCTCTTGCAACTCCAACAGTTCAAATTCATGAATTGAAGCAGTCTGGATTCTTGCATTTATTTGACTACCTCTTTCTGGATTTGTTGTTTCTCATTGCTCCGTATTCTTTTCTGGGAACCTTCAGGCACAATAATTAACTTGCAATACTTTTTATCTTTTTTTTTTTTTTTAAGCTTATCTAAGTAAAAAAAAAAAAAGATGTGTACAACCATGCTTTCAGCAGAGGTCATTGTTTCTTAGAAATTGAATTGTCTACTAAAGTTGGATTTTACTGTACAGCTTACACCTGCTTAACAGTTTGTTATTAGAATTTGAAGTAATGAGCCAAACAAGCTATTTTTACTTTGAAATTACATACTCAGATATTTGTTTAGAAATTGTGAAGGGGTTTATTTTTACTTTTGATTCATACAAGAGTGACCAATTTAAATTTTTTTTTTTTTTTAAATAGTACTTAAAGGCATGGTGTTTTTTTCAAGAGTGTTTAGCATCAAATCGGGCTGTGAGATGCAAGACTTGCATTTTAGTTATCCTTGCAACAGACTGCAAATAATGATAAACTACCATGATACAGCATCTCAGACATGCCCTTGAAAGATTATCATGTAAGAGAAAATAATTACCTGTGCCATTTGAAACACTGGACCTTTTAGGAGACTGGCAGTTTAAATGTGTGTTTTAGTGACCTGGTCATCAAATAATTTCAGGTGGTAACATGACCTATTCAGAAACATACTTATATAATGTACTTAATTTCAGGCATGTATTTTAATATTAGCCTCTTTCATGGGAAGTAGTCATATGCTTAAACATTTTAGTAAAATGAGTATTTCTCATTACTGTCCTGAGCCACCCATCAGTCAGTGATCAAAACTGAGGACTCACCTGGTCCTTTAGCTCCTTACCTGCTGCTGCAGAACACTCTCTGTGCTTCTGTTATTCCCATTGGGAACTAGGTAAGCACAACTGAAGGTGAAGGCATAAGGAAAATGAGAGCAGGAATTGGACCTTTTTTATAACTTCTAACCTATTTTTAATGATTACCTGCAGTACTATCCAGATTGCTCCAAACAGACCCTTTTGCCTTAGCAGATTCTTTCACTATAGGAAGCTGTGGAACTCATATTCGGAGTACTCATATATTTCATAAGTATTGAACTATTTTTAAAAATATTGCTTAGCTGCAAGGAAAACTTTGCAAACAAAGCTAAACACAGAAGGTTTTTCCAGTGCATAGAGGGTTCTAGTGGTTATAGGTTTGCTTGGGATGCAGGGGAACCTCACTTCATTCATCTCCCAAATATTTTGGCATTTTGCAAGATATGTTATTTAAATCAGTCGTTAAGAGTCATGATCATATTTGAATATTCTCTTCCGGCCTTACAAATTATTATATTAAAAGTGGAATAGCCTTAGCAGTTATGGAATGACTGTTTTTTTTCCCCTATTAATATACAGCTACTTTGTAAAATACTTCTATGGGAGATAAGAGTTCAAAGTCCTTCTGGCAAGTACAAAAAATAAATCTTTTGTGAACTCTATTGTGATTTAATGCTTTAACTCTTCAAATCCCACCTCTCATACTCTACATAATTAGAAGAACAGAGTATAATAGTTTAGTAGGGATTGGCAGATGGAGTCCTTTCTTCAAAGACTAGAAAAAAGTCAAGTTTATGAAGCCTGATAGGGTTTAGTCTAAGATCAGTGCTTTGCTCATTAGCAAATCCCAAAGTAGAACTTTGGTTACCACGAGAGCCTTAATTTTGGAAACTTAGAGCTCTGCAGACTTCAGACATGAGTAGACAGCAGCAAAGTAGATATTTCAAGCATCTGTGTTTTGTATTTCAGTTCCTAAATCCTGTTTCTGTCCCACTTTAGATGCTTATGCCCTTTTTACAATGTCATCTATAAAGCCCAGATCTCAAAGGTGTATCTCTGTGAGAGCATTAGTCTCTCGCTGTGTTCAATAGAAATTTGCTATCTTTGAGAATCACAATTTTAGGATGCTAAATCTTATTGTAAAGCATGAGACTTAAATTCTTAAATACCCCCGTGTTCCATAAAGAGAAAGTTTAATTGTGCAAGAAATTTGGGGTAATTTTCAGTTTCTTAGGCCTCCCACTGGCTGGAAAAATCAAATCAATAGAACTGAATTAGATATCCGGAGTTCCTGTACAATGCCTCACAGGAGAGAGACACCTGAGGGAAAGGTATGTCTTTATTATGTTTGTGTACTGCAGAGATTTCCAGTGTAGAAATACCTAGACTGGGTACTGAAATGGTCTGCTGTATGGCATGTTGTGCACACTAAAGGACCTTGAGAATATAGACTCCCTGCAGTAGGAAGCTAGATCATTGAAAGTGGTCTTTGTTATCTTCACACAGCACTCTCAGACTCTGCAGTAAAGCCAGATACTGACAATAGGCCTGACACAAAACTCACATGGTTCTGAGTAAGGACCTGATTAAACCACTCTATAGAAAACACTGTGAAGGAAAGTAGACATAAACTCTGCTCATTGAAGGTCAGAGTAAGGTGTGTGTCTCTGCTCAGGGCTTTTAGATGATGTGTGAAAGCCAGGTCAGGTCTTCCCTGAGAAAGAGGTAATTCCTACCTGTTGTACCCAGTGATAAAAAAAAAATGTTAGTTTTAAATGCTTCTCTGGCCTGACTTCAAACAGTTTTGCAGCCACCAGACAGCTAGACTGTTCAGTTCTATGGGGGTTGTCTTTTTTTTTTCAGCCTGTCATTTTTACTACTGTTTTTTCTTGCACAAGAACTATTCTTTGAAGCAAAACTTTGCTTTTTATTTTCATCCCCCCAGCTGTGAGGATTAACAGGTGGATTAGAGTCAGGCAGCAGTACAATATGTTTAAGGAGGTGATCACAATTTACCTCTTTTAGCCATATTTAACCCCCTGCAGTGTTACAGGCTTGGGGAGAAGTGGCTGGAAAGCTGCACTTTGGAAAAGGACTTGGGGGTGCTGGTGACAGCTGACTGGATATGAGCCAGCAGTGTGCCCAAGCCTTAGCTGCTTGAGCTTAAGGCCAACAGCATCCTGGCCTGGATCAGAACAGTGTGGGCAGCAGGAGCAGGGAGGTGACTGTGCCCCTGTACTCGGCACT
>JANHGL010002861.1:12634-23520 GCA_024611195.1 Ceyx melanurus
AGTGCAGAGTAGAGGGGGAGGAGAACCTCTCTTGACCTGCTGGCCACACTTCTAATGCATCCCAGGATCCATTGGCCTGCTTGGCTGCAAGGGTGCTTTGTTGGATGGTGTCTAGGCTGCAGGGAAGGAAAAAAGTGCTAGAGCCTAAAAGCTCTTCCATCTTTTCCTCACTAAAGATGTTTGTAGGTGAACAGCAGGCAGTGTGAGTGAAGTGCGTGTCAGCTCATGCTGATAACAGTGAGGGAGTCCCCTGAGGTAGGCAAGATGAAAGTGTGACTGGTATGGCTTAAGCAGAACACAGTGTTTTGTTCTCTACCCCTGTGCCAGGGAGTAAGGACATGGTCATGGAAAACCTGCTTGTTGGCATAAACAGCTTTTCATTGCTGTGATTAGGAGTATTTCATAACAGCAGTGGGTAGTGAGAGATAGTGGTGGGATTTTCCTACAACTAGCAGAGCAGCTGTTCTTTAGCTGTCTCCTCCAAAACTGCCTCCCCTTGGATCATGGGTCAAGGAAACTGATGTTAGACTGTGTTTACTGGGGGAGTGTTTTCTTGGTAACTTTATGGCTGTCCAGTGACTGCTTCTGTCAAAAGGATTGGGGACAAATTAATACAATGTGCAAGTTGCTTCTAGATAGCCCATCATTTTCACCGCTGCTTCCCAGGCTTCCTGAAAAGCTGAACTGGAGGGCAGCTTGGCCAAGGAGTGGAGGAAGACTGAGGTTGCAGATGCTTTATTCTTATATATTTAGGTAGTAAAAATATTTTATGAACCCTCCTTATCCCTCCTCAACATTGTATCCAGTATATTTTCAGAAATGTTTTTCTCAAAACTACAGTGTATGAATGTACCATTTTAATGGTGTCACTGATGCTAGTAGCCATGGATCTTGATAAAGCTGTCACACTGGGCTTCACAGTGTTTGATAGTTTAACTTCTTAAAAAAACAATTGTTCACCAGTAGCACAGATACCAATTCTTTGTCTTAAGAGAACCAAAAGTAGATTATTAAACTTGGCTACTACGATGTTTACATGTTGAAAACCTGCCTTCATCAATTAAAATGGAAGAAAAATGTTGGTTACAATTCAAAAATGTAATTATACTAATTGGAATCTGGGTGAAAAATTATCTAAAGTCAGAGTCTGTTCTTGAAAAGAAACCTCTTCATAAAGGAAAGAAAATGTGTTACTTCAAGTATATTCTCTAACTTTGTGTAGTATATATGGAACTATATCAGTGTTGTTTAATGCTGGTGATAAGACAATATATAATTAATACTAAGTTAAAAAATTTAATTTATGAACGCTTATAATAATAACCCAGCTGGTGCTTTCCTTTCAGGAAATTATCCAGTATATTTTCTGCCCAGCAGCCCTTTAGTCAAGATACAGTCTCACATTCTTCCTTTAAATTATGATCTCCTTTCCTACAGCCTTGTAGTTGGCTACACTTTCTGCATGGATAGTCTCCTATAATTTTTACAATACAGTATTTTAGATTACTACTGAAGTGCTTACGGAGTTGAAATGGAAATCTTGCATTAGCAAAAATCATGTGTTTGCTTTATTTTTTGTTATACTTTAGTTCAATTCTCATTAGCTAAGGAATTTCCAACAAGCCCTCTGCTGATTTCGGAAGCAGACCCATTTATTTAACCTCTCTGTCATTGAAATAAAGAACTCGGGTTTTTTGAAGTAAAGTGGAGGATATATGGTAACATCCAAAGAGTCTCTTTACTCTGGTTTATCAGGCAATGGTTGAGCAACTGAGTACTCCAAGGGAAAGGAGGCTTTGATTTCAACTTGAACATTGATTTTGACAGTGAGAAAGGGTAATTTGAGAACAGGCTCTAGCAATGCTAACATCAAACTCAAAAAGCTGGTAAGTTTGGATGAAGAAAGAAGTGGAAAAATTCATCAGGCAGTTTATCAAGTCTAAGAAACAGAAGAAGTGCTTGGATGCCTCTAAAGGCATCCAACATTTTAGCCAGTATGCTAAAGCTTAAAGTAGAAGCATCGATTTGCACAGGATTAGGATGAGCTGCCAGGAATCACTTCTGCTTGTCAGCCCCATCCTGCTCCAGGACTGCAGCTCTGCCACAGCAATCCTGAACCAAGCTGTGAAGGGAAAAGTGCTGTTGCTGGGATTTCTCTAGGTAAGGAAAGAGAAGCAGAGTAATGAGAGACAACGGGGTGTTTGGGGCTTTAATAAATAGTGAACAAGTGTCAATCCCACACGGCTAATAGAGTAGTTTTAATCTGGTAATACAGTGCTGATAGCTAATGTGTTTTCCTGGCTTCATTCTTAAGAGTAGTTGGCAGGAGATGAAGTACTCCATTATCTTCATTAGTATCCTAAATCTTGTGCCATGCACTTCACTGTGCTTCAGGTTGCACAGGGAAGTGTTCTGTGGTTGTGCAGCGTGAGCTTAGCCTCAGATGTGCCTTTCCAAGGAGATTTCTACTGAGGGGGGTAAAAGGGGCTCCTAAAGTAACTTCAGCTTTACAGTGGTTTCACGATGTGACTTGGCTAAAAATAATAAATAAAAAGACTTTCTCTATACAGAATCTTGTCAGGCAGCTTTTCCTTAGTGATAAATTTATTTTGCAAAAGTAGAAAAATCTTAGATACCTGAAACTTCCAGTTGTTATATATTAGATTATTGGTTCTAGATAGACTTTTATAGTTAGACAATTCTAAAGATATTGGTGGGGTAAGATTAACAAGGCAAGTGACCTTCAGGGTAACTCAGTTCTTTTCTTTTTGGTTTTCAGACTGTATATGTTTGGGGTTTTTTCTTCTTTCCTGGCAATGTATGCCGAGGCAGTGGAAGTACGCATAGTTTATTTGGAGCTTTCCCTTTTTGTCTGTATTATTCTCTTTATTTATCACAATGATGGATGGGCTAAACTATGAATCTTGGTTGTGGGATGGTTGTAGTTAATTTGCCAACAATCTTAAATTTTAATACAGTATGCAGGGGGAGAAAAAGTTATGGAAAAGTAAGTCTTTATTCTAACCTCTCTGTGGTGAGCATCCTCAAAACCTAAAGGTTGCTTTCTATATTAAGTGAAGAAAGTTTAAATGCCTAGTTTTTCATTGATTGACTCTGGAAAACTCAGCCTTATTTGTGAAACCACTTGAGACCTTAAAATGTTGAGATTATTTATTATAATAAATTTCATGGTGTAATACATCTGCTCAAAGTGTGAGGAACATGTAATGTTATTGAAGAGCTAATTGAAAAATAGTATTCAAGATTGTTTTATGCATCTTTCTTGTTTATTTAGGCCTTGTTACTTTTCTTGACAGTCCTTTCTATTTAACTTACTTTCTAAGATGAAAACTGAAAGTGAGCTAGCTTTGTAATAATGAGAAAAATGGAGAATGATTTTGATTGGATTTCAACAAATTCAGTTTAAGGTCAGATTTTTTTCTTTAACAATGGTTGCTTGATTATTTTTCTTCCTAAAGGAATATTTTCAGCAATTTGTCTTATCTTTATGGCCACTGGGGGGGAATTCTTTATCTTGGCTTTCAGGGTACACACAGGATAGTGCCTATGCATAGGAAGACATCTTTTTGTCACATGGTTTCTGGTGAAATGAAAAAAAAAAGTGGGTTTTTTTTATATTGGTGTATGATAACCAGCTTGGCAAGTTCTGAGAAATAATGCAGGCTTTCAATATGAATAACTGTCCTTTACATTTAAAGAATTAATAACAAATAAAAGACAAAGTCTGTGTAGCTAACACGTTCTGAAAAACATCAGATCTAATTAAAATGAGGAAAATATCAACAAAGGAGGACTTAGGGACAATCTCTAACCCTTATTGTATGCAGGGGGAAACGAGTCTATAGCTGAAAGCTGAAGAGAGGACATACTTTTGTTATCTTACAAATGTAGTCTTTCAATGCAGATAGGGGAAGAAGTTTTGATACTCGTTAACCCAAATTTTAAAGCATAGATGACACTGTTTTCAGCAACAATTTTAAGAGTTTAAAAAAATGAGTCTTGATGCTGATGTGTGAGATCAATGCAGAGTTGCAATAATTCATTTAAACAAGACTCAGTCAGTATATCTGGGTTCAGTGCCTGTAAAACACAGCCTGTATTGTAACGTTCTTTTTCGTAATTAATCTAACAGTTGAAGTACAAGTTGAAACTCATTTTTCCATGGGAATTAAAAAGTTACAATTGGGGTGTTTTAATGCTTTGGTGGTTAAGCAGACAAGTGGTGTACTTCATGGGTACTATAATAGTTAACACCTGTCTCAACTGTTTCATATTTGTATTGGATGGAACCTCAGCAATCCAATATATCTTGAAAAGCAAAAACATAATATGAAATATTTCATGGTAAGAAAGAAATTATAATAAACACAGCACAGCTTAAAATGTAAAATGCTTATTATGCACATTTAAATAGCCTTTTGTCTGTATTTCTGAAACCAATGTTGCCACCTTATGTAAAAACAACCCTATTTTTTTGTGAAGGTCAGTGAAGTGCTTGTTCAATACCACGAAATAAATACTCTTTCTAAGAAAACAGTTTTTCCAGAGTAGCAGAAGTTGACAGAAAGGAATCAATTTGTCAGAAGTCAGTACAGTGTATTAATTACCATTTGGTTCATTACTTGTCTTGATCTGCTTGAGGAGCAGGGAGCATTTGTGGATGAGTGGTGCAGTCCCTGTCAAGCAGTTGTCACTGTCCACGTTCAGAAAGCTGTGCCCTCCAGCAAGAGCAGCACAGGGTGGACATGAGCATCACAGGCCTTTTCTTTTAGTGCCTGAAAGTGTTCTTAGAAAACAAAAGTTCATATCAACAATTTAATTAATAACAGTAAGATTACTAAAATCTGCCAGGGTACATACATGAGATGTAGATTTTGGGAACTTCTGAATATTATCTTTCAAAGAGGAGGTTTATTTTGAGAGCCAGGGTTAATAAACTCAATATTTGTTGAGAAAGAAGTTGAGCTTAGGATGCAGTGATCTACCAGACTTTTTTCCTAAACATAAATTCAGGATTGCTTTTATCTGGGGCCCTCTGATTCGAGGTAAACGTCAATAACTTACTAAATTTCAGCTTGTTGTAGTGAACACTAAGGTCTTATGCACAAATTTCATAACTATGGATTGTTTCTCTTGCTCGTTTCCCTGCAAAACATGCTGAGTTTTGTCATATTTCAACAACATCTGTTTAGTGTTTCAACTATGAAAGAAAGGGACCCATCTCCTCTTGCTGTTTTCACCAGTGCTAGAACTGTCTTGGCCAGTTTTGGAGAGGAAGAAAGGTCTCAAGAGATTTTCTCATGAATAGTAAACGCTTTGCACGTGTATTTCTTAAATAGAACTACATAGTTTGGAGGTAAACAGAGCTTGAAATGTGTATAATGGGGGGTATCACCCCCAAATTAATAAACTGCTGGTGCCATTTAATTTTTCTTAACTGTAATTTCTCCTCATAGAAATAAAGGATGTAAGTAAAATAAGAGTAAACAGATATAATTGATAAAAAGAGTTAGATCAAGATGAGAGAGCAAAAGAAGGCAATAGCTGGAGAATAGCTAACCTCGAAGGAGAAACCATCATATACTGCTTCATGTACCTTTCCATCTGCGTAGACTTTTTTTTTTCTTGTATAGTGAAAGCTACTATTCTAAGTGTAACTTGCTACTTCAAGCAGCAATTCTGAGCATTTTGGTTTTTCATTCAGTGTATAATGATTGTAATGATAGTAATCACTTGAATATACCAAAGCAGCTATGTGAAAAATGGTCTGAGGCATTACCTCTTCCCACATTAAACAGCATTGCCTCGTGGATACAAAGTGATAAACTGCTAATATATTGCATTATGGCTTTAATCATGTGGAGAACTGCTTTAAGGTACAGGCACCTTCATCTTTATTGTATTTTCCAAAAACCACCTTACAGACTTCCCTGCCTCTTTGTAGACATCACCAGAGCTGATTATCATGAAACATGCCTTACGTGCTGAAAAGCTAGAATGAAAACCCCCATCTTTATAGTATGGTGCAATGATTAAAACCCCTGGTTGTGAACTAAAGCTGTTTCTGAAATACCATTTGCTCAAGGCATTCTTTGGGTTATTTTATTTTATTTTATTTTTTTTCCTGAGAACCCAATTTAGTATGATCTCATTCCTTCTTCTTCCATACTCTGTCCATGCTAGCTGGAGTTCATTTGTGGTCCATTGTTGGTGGGGCCAAGCTGTAAATGAGGTCACCAGAACGGTTCAGATTAAAAATATACCTACAATGAGATGTTTGGAATTTGATTTGTCTGCATTCCGTTGGAATGCACTTCCGAGCATGGCTGCTATTCACCCCCTCTTGTTTGCATCCAGTTTAGAAAACATGTATATGTTATGTCCCTAGACTGTATCAGCTTGATTGCATTTGTTCTTGGGTTGCATTAGCTGAGTAAACATTAAGACTTCAGAATTTTTTTCTGTAATCAGTATTTGTGTATCAGTGGGGATAAGCAGAGTTTTGAAGCCAGGGTAATGGGTTTGTTTTGTAGTCGAAAAACACAGAAAAATCAAAATGGTGAGGAGTTTCTTCATTCATCCAGTACAATTCAGGAAACTTTCTTACGTATTTGGATTTCCATTTGGAGGCATCCCTTTTTCCAGGGGTTGCAACACAGGCCATAACAATGTATGGACAAACAGTTGTACCATTTTAATAACTCAATCAATGTAATCATTTGCATTAACTCAATTTACCAGTATGCCTTTAAATACAAGAGTGTGATAATCCAGGTACTAAACCAGGTATTGCTCTTGAAATTACTGAATTACATGACTGATGCTTGTAAATGACTGAGGTGTGTTCTGCAGTGGTGTTTTGTTCTGCTAGTTTGGTAGTCTCAGCAGAGTTTTTGACAAGGCTCTATAATCTGTTTACAACCCACATCTGTTTTGTTATTAACTCTTCCTTTTCTTAGTGTTTCCTTTTGTGTGTGAACATCCCAGTGTGACCAGTACAGCCCTGGAATACAGGGAGCATTTCCATGTGCTGGCATGTGTGCCCCTGGCAATGCCTCTTCATCCTCTGACTGTTTTAAGTGTGTGTTGGGTGTGAGGAAGAGGATGGCATTCTGTAGTCTCTCCTCCAAACAGGATTTCTTTGAAGAAATGTTCTCTGATAATGTTTCTCTTCACAAAGTCAAGATTTTTTACCTTTCAGCCTTACATTTCCTAGGCTAAAAGGGTGAAGATCTGAGTTTTTCCCAGTGTAACAAGTGCTGCTTTGCCCTCGTTGCTAAGCCCCACCACTAGTTAGTTCAGTACCATTTCTAGCTTCAAGTCACTTTGCTTGAACATCATTCCCAAATGTGCTGGTGTCTCTGGTTTGTACCATGGCACCATTTCTAGTGGAAGTGGAGCACAAGAGGTTGAGGGGAAACACAAGGAAAAAGTTCCCAGTGAAGGTGGCAGAGCCTGGCAGGGGCTGCCCAGGGAGGTTGTGGAGTCTCCTGCTCTGGAGACATTCCAGCCCCCCCTGGATCTGTTCCTGGGTGACTTGGTCTAGGTGCCCCTGCTCTGGCAGGGGGGTTGGACTAGATGGTCTTCTAGCTCCCTTCCAACCCCTGATGTTCTGTGATTCTGTGAAGCACCTAGGGCTGCCTTTTGCTTTTCAGCCACCTAGAGACAGTGGAAAGGATAACTTGTTCCATCACCCTTCCAGGGATGGATGGGAGGCTGACTGGTCTGGAGTTACCCAGATCCTCCTCCTTGCCCTTTTTGAAGACTGGAGTGACCTTTGCAGTCTTCCAGTCTTCAGGCATGTCTTCTGTTCCCACATGATGAGAGTGGCCCAGCAATGACTTCTGCCAGCTCCCTCAGCACCTGTGGGTGTAGCCCAGCAGGACCCATGTATTTAGGGATGTCCAGGTTGTTTAGTTAGTCCCTAAGCCTGTCCTCAGCAGCCAAGACAAACTCTTCCTCTATCCTGACTTCCTCTGGGGCCTCAGGTCCGGGGGTCCTCAGAGCAGCCTCCAGCAGCACAAAGAAGGCACACAGTAATTCCACCTTCTCTGTATCCTCTGTCACCAGGGCACCCACCTTATTCAGCAGTGGGCCCACGTTGCCTCTGTTGTTAGTTTTATCTGCATTGTATTTGAAGAAGCCCTTTCTGTTGTCCTTGACCTTGTTGTCCTTGTCCTTGCAAGAGATACACTTTTACACTAGCATGTACTCATTGATAATTTCTATAAATCTTTTGATAGAACTCTTTCCCAACACCTCCCAAGTCAAAAAACCACAAGACAGGAATCAAGGTGGTGAAGGCACTTCCACTGTATGTGAAAATGACTGTTGTAACCTCCCGAGGAACCTGGGTTAAGGACCAGTTACATAAATTGAATATTCCTAAGTCCATGGGCCCTGATGAGATGCACCCCAGAGTGCTGAGTGAACTGCCTGATGCTGTCACCCTGACACTCTCCATCATTTCTGCACAAAGGTGGCAAACAGGAGAGATGCCAGAGGACTGGAGGAAAGCCAGTGTCACTCCAGCCTTCAAAAAGGGCAAGAAGGAGATTCCTGAAAACTATAGACCAGTCAGTCTCACCTCCATCCCTGGGAGAATAACGGAGAGGCTCATTCTGGAGTCATCTCTAGGCACATGGATGAGAAGAAGGTTATCAGGAGTAGTCAGCATGGACTCACCTAGGGGAAGTCATGCCTGACTAACCTGAGAGCCTTCTATGGTGGTGTAACTGGATGGAGAGATGCAGGGAGACCAGCGGATGTGTCTGTCTTGACCTCAGCAAGGCTTTTGCCACTGTCTCCCTTAACACCCTTGTGAACAAGCTCAGGCAGTGTGGGACAGAAGAGCAGACAGGCAGAAGGATCAAGAACTGGTTGGTCACTGGAGTCCAGAGAGTGGTGGTCAGTGGTGGTGAGTCCAGCTGGAGAGCTGAAAGCAGTGCAGTCCCCCAGGGATCAGTGCTGGGGCCAGTCCTGCTCAGCACCTTTCTCAATGACACTGATGATGGAACGGGGTCTGCTCAGCAAGTTCACTGGGGACACAGAGCTGGGAGCTTTGGGGGATCCACCTGAGGCTGTGCAGCCATTCAGAGAGACTGGGACAGGTTGGAGAACTGTGCAGGGCAGAACCTAATGAGATTCAGCAAGGAGAAGTGCAGAGTCCTGCATCTGGGTAAGAATAACAAATGACACCAGTACAGACTGGGAAGTGATCTGCTGGAGAGCAGCCTTGTGTAGAAGGACCTGGGAGTCCTGGTGGACAAGTTCTCCATGGAGCAGCAATGTGCCCTTGTGGCCAGGAAGGCCAGTGGTATCCTGGGGTGCCTCAAGAGGAGCGTGTCCAGCAGATGGAGTGAGGTTCTCCTCCCCCTCTGCTCTGCAGTGGTGAGACCTCACCTGGAATACTGTGTCCAGTTCTGGGCTCCCCAGTTCAGGAGAGACAGGGATTTGCTGGAGAAAGTCCAACGGAGGCTCCAAGGTTGCTGAAGGGACTGGAACACATGGCTTGTGAGGAGAGGCTGAGACACCTGTGACTCTTCAGTCTGGAGAAGACAGAGGGGATTTAATAAATGTTTATAATATCTGAGGGCTAAGTGTCCAGAGAAAAGTGAGAGCCTCTTCTCACTTGTGCCCTGTGACAGGACAAGGGGGAATAGTTACAAGCTAGAACACAAGAGGCTCTGTCTGAACGTGAGGAAGAACTTCTTTCCAGGGAGGGTGCCAGAGGCTGGAAGGGGCTGCCCATGGGGGTTGTGGAGTCTCCTGCTCTGGCCTGGATGTGTTCCTCTGGTACCTGTTAGATTATATTTAGATGACATGATCCTGCCTGGTAGGGGGGTTGAACTTGAAGATCTCCAAGATCCTTTTCAACCCCTAATACTCTGTGATTCTGTGACATGCATCCTAGGGTCTGAGTGAACTGGCAGATGTAGCCACCAAGCCACTCTCAATAATGTAGTCAGGTGAAGTCCCTGGTGATTGGAAGAAGGGCCATGTTACTCCTAGCACCTTCCAGTACCTTGAAAGGGTAGAAAGGAGGTCCCTGGGAACTACCAACCTGTCAGCCTCACCTCTGTGCCTGGGAAGATCAGGGAGCAGATTCTCCTAGAAGGCCTGATAAGGCAGATGAAGGACAGGGAGGTGATCAAGGACAGCCAGCATGGCTTCACCAAGGGGAAATTCTGCCTGACAAACCTAGTGGCTTTCTACCATAGAGTGACTGCATCAGTGGATAAGGGGTGTGTTCAATCTGAACTTCTGCAAGGCCTTTGACATGGACGCCCACAACCCTACATCCTGCTTACCAAGTTGGAGAGATAAGGATTTGATGGGTGGACCGTTCAGTAGATAAGGAATTGGCTTGATGGCTGCATCAGTGCTCTAGAGTCCAGCTGGAGAGCAGTGACAGGTGGTGTCCTTCAGGAGTCTGTGCTGGGGCCTGTGTTGTTTAACACTTTTATCAATGATATTGACAGTGGGATGGAGGCACCACCAGCAGGTTGGCAGATGACACCAAGCTGAGTGGTGCTGTTGATGCACCAGAGGGATGGGATGTCATCCAGAGGGACCTGGACAGACTGGAGAGGTGGGCCCAGGGGAACCTCATGAGGTTCAACAAGACTAAATGCAGAGTCCTGCACCTGGGCTGGAACAATCCCCACTATCAATCCAGGCTGGGGGATGGAAAGCAGCTCTACAGAAAAGGACTTGGGGGTGTTGGTGGCTGAGAAGCTGGCCATGAGCAGCCAGGGTGTGCTTGCAGCTAAGAAGGCAAGTAGCTTACTGGGCTGCAGCAAGAGAAGTGTGGGCAGCAGCTGGAGAGAGGGGATTCTGCCCCTCTGCTCTGCTCTGCTCAGACC
>JANHGL010002862.1:347-10718 GCA_024611195.1 Ceyx melanurus
CGGTGCGCGCCTGGCAGGGGGGCGTGTCGGGTGGCGGCGCGTTGGAGGGTCCGTTACTGGTAGAGGCGCTGGCGGCCGCCTGGACCTCGCCTGATGCCCGGCGGTGCGCTCGTCGCCCAGTGACGGCTCCCGTCTTCCCTCTCACTTTACTGAGCGGCGAGCCCCGTTGTAATAAGAACTGTTACAAGTTAACGATCAGAAGTAAGCGCTGCCTGCTGCTTAGTTCACCAAGTTTTCGCAGATGGAGTACTTGAGGTACTGTAGTACCTCAGTGAAGGCGATATTGGCACTGGTTGGGCCCACCTGGGCACAGCTGGAGAGAGTGGTCGCCGCAGCCTGAGAGTGCTGTGTCTTGGCAGAGTGCTGGTCAAGATCCTCTTCTTGGTAAGCTGCCAACAAAAGCAGCTTGAAGGCTCCTATCAGCGAAGCAATAGCGTGTGCGAGAGATGGGCCAGCTCATTCTGCAGGGTAGACACTTGCCACAGCTTCTGCATTCAGCTACGTGTTACAGTAATGTTAGCTGTAGATATTATGGATCAGAAACACCCTGTCTGCTGTCCTTACTCCATACACCACAGTTCCTGGTTAGAAGAGTTTAGAACTTATGAGACAACTTTCCTCTTCGATGTCTTTGTGTTACTAAAGGCAAGAGGAACAGTATCAGTGGAATGTCCTTGTACACAGCAGTATGGCTGTGTACACTGTCAGAATTAATTACTGATTTTCCCAAATTCATTACAGCCTAGGCTCCAACATTCACTACAGTAAGATACCTTTATTTTATGTTCTTGGTACCTCTTGTAATTTAATTTCCAATGGCAACAGTCAACTTCAAAGGGAAACCATGCAGCCTGGGTGTTCCAGGAAATCATTTTCCAACACTACTTCTACATTGTACTTTTCTACCTATAATCAATTACATCTCACGGTACTGGATGCTTACTTTTTTTCCACAGTGTTAAGCTTCAGATCTCATCCAGATGGTTCTCTGCAAGCATCAACCCTTTGTTACTGACAAGCAATCATAATAGTAGCAAAGATAATACACTTTAAGCAGAAATCTGGTGTAGGCAAAATCTGTAAATCTCTGGCCCAGCTAAGAAACAGTTTTTAGTAACACAAAATATTCAAAATCAGAGTGAGGAATGGACCAAACACTATCAGCTCTTAAAAAGGAGTCCCACTAGATGGGGTTATAGTTTCAATGAAAGAATATTTTCTCTGGTTTAAGGACAAGCATTCTTTTCCTTATTATTTTTGTACTAGTTACCTACATAATTCTGTGCAATTAGAATATATTTTTACCTGTTTAGTTCACAGGTAGATTTTTTTGACCATTCTCACGTTCAGCACAAGCTATTTTCACTTTACCTGAATAAATTATTCAAGTGTTTGAGGGCCAGCATTCATAGACTTCAGTGGCTGAAAATCTGATCCTTTATTTTTGTTTAGTTGGGGTTTTTTTAGTTCTCTGTGCCTAGTAATACTAGACTACACTTTTATATACTACCTTATAGTAATTGCAGAAAAAAACTCTGGCACAAGTCCTCCTTAATTGTTGGAGCAACAGGCAGTGAACTGAAACATTTCTGAACATTAGGAAACACTTTTTCACTGTGAGGGTGACTGAGCATGGGAAAAGGTTGCCCAGAGAAGTTGTGGAGTCTTCATCCTTGAAGACATTTAGAAAACATCCAGACATGATCCTGGGCAATTGGCAATTTGTTGCTTATCTGCCAGTTGCCGGAGGAGGAGAAAGAAGCGAGGAAGAGACGATTTTCTTCACCAAGATGCCAAGAAGCCTTTATTTATTAATTTACAGCTCTTTTTATATAATAAGGGATATCTTTTTATAAAAGTATCTTTTTATATAATAAGGGAGAGAGACTGCATGATTAGAAAAGAAAGCTAGAACAGTTTTAAGGAAAATAATAATTAAAAAAATGGTAAACAGCAACAAAGCCAATCCCCACACCCTCAGTGGCAGTTACATGGTCAATGATGTTGTGGTGCAGGCACTGGGGGAAGTCCCAGACTGGACCCTGTGGCAGACAGGAACTAGGTTCGAGACCTGGACTCTGGAACTGGATTCAGGAACACACAGATCAGAATCAAAGGCACGATGGACAGATGCCAGGCACTGAAGAAGAGAGCTTGACCCTTGTGATCCCTCAGCTTTATACTGAACATGACACACATGGGATGGAATCCCTTGCTGGTCACCTGTCCTGTTTGCTTCTGGCTGCGGTTGTTGCCTTTTATTTTCTGCACTCCCGACATGATACACAATATTTAGCAGTGACCTTGGTCTGCACACCAATCCTTGGTAGTAAGTCTAAACATGGAGCGTTACCACTGCTAGAAGCAGACACTGTCTGTGAAAATACGCTGTTAGCTTCAGACAGTGCAGTTAGAACACCTGAACTGAAAACGAATATCACTGAACAAAATTAGTTCTGTTCCTACTCAAACCAGGACATTAGTTTAAAACAGTTTGCTGTTGCCTTGAGAATTACTTTACATAGAATTACTTTTTTTCAGAATCCTTTTTATGATATATAATTGAGGTTTGGAATTTTCTGCAACGCTGTTGGCATGAGTTTGCAAGTAAAAGAAGGAAGGATGTTAAACTGAGTGCTCAAAAAAATGTCTTCCTGAATGATAGGTAACCCATTCCTTACTAGAAGCATCCATGTCACAAGATGTAACATGTAATGTTTTCCAAATGAAAACATAAATCATCACAATAATATTCAGGTGAAAATATTGTGAAAAAAGAATGGAAGTATACCATGTAAATTACTTACATAACATTGCTGTTTGTCAGCAGTCAGTCACACTGATACTACTTCTGGAAGGATACCACAAAGGCATATTGCTTTTGTCAGAGGACATGCAGACTGGTTAGACCATTTCCTTAATTCTATAAACAAAATTAGCAGAGGTCAAAATCAGATATTACATCAAACAGTACAGACTGTTGTTATGGATAAGTTGTGTAACATATAAAAATATGCAGCAAAGATTAATGACAAAAATTAAAACATTAGTCTATGAGACTCCAGCTGCCTGTGTTCTGTAAATTACTATGAGTGGTAACTTGCAACTGTTCAGGCTAACGTTTAAATTATATGTAATTCTGTGATTCACAGCAGCTGTGGGAGCAAAGTACAATTTGATTTGCTTTTAGTTTGTATATCTACTCTGAATCTACCATCTTAGTTTAAAAGTTACACCTTGTCCTGTCGCAACAGTCTTTACTAAAAAGACTGTCCTCATCCTTTTTATAGGCCCCTTTAAGTATTGAAAGGCCACAGTAACATCTCCCCAGAGACTTGTCCAAGCTGAACAACCCCAAGTCTCTCAGCCTTTCTTCACAGGAGATGTGTTCCAGTTCCTCTAATCATTTTTGTGACCCTCCTCTGGACCTACTCAAACAGTTGAATATTTTTGCTGTGCTGAAGTCCCCAGAGCTGGACACAGCACTCCAGGTGGGATCTTACCAAAGCAGAGTAGAGCAGGAGAATTGCATCCCCTGACTTGCTGGCCATGCCTCTTTTGATGCAGCCCAATATACAACTTCCTAACTGCACATTAGCAGTTCTTGTCCATCTTTTTACCCAAATAGATGACATTCACAGCTCTTTCTTTCCCCACTGATGTAGTGACTCCATCATAGAACACCATTAGGTTGGTCAGGCAGGATGTGCCCTTGGTGAAATCATGCTGGTTAGCCAAATATTCCTCTTATTAATTACTATATTGATTCAGGTCATAATATACACTCTGACAAGTCTGTGAAACAAGAGTGATAATAGGGTCATTATTATTATTATGGTCTTGGAGTGATCCATTAGGAGGATTACAGGAGCCAGAACACCTATTCAAAAGTCAAAATAGTATATGCTTTCAGTCTGAAGAGGTATGTTGGCATCAGGCAGAATGCATACATAGGTAACATGGGAAGTCTTGCTGGATCACAGCAGGGCTTAAAAAAAGTTGGACCACTGTTTAGAGGTCCAGAAACACATTTAGCTGATTTCTGATGGGAAATTAGAACAGAGTTTCACTGGTTTTTTTTCTTTTATATCTTGGGTTACTTTGTAAGGGAATAACATGTTCAGCAGCGCTTCAGGCATGCAGTACGGTTGACTCCGATGCCTTAATTCCCAGGTACTCAAACATCTATCCCTGTGCTAGGACTTTGCACATGTTGAGATCAGTCAGTGATCAAAGGAAAATGTTGTTAAAATGACCACTAAATTAAAATATGGATTCATAAGTGATATCCAGGTTGTGACACTTTTATTCACTATTGTTCTATATTTAAAAATTGTCTCTCCCATATACATGTATCCATATCTCCCGTGTTCTTTGTGAGGTTTAATAGGAGAAATGAATTATTAAAAAAAAATCAAATAAGTTAAAACAGACTGAAGAATACTTGTCATCAGGAAATGGCTGGTTCGTTTCTGGTGCCAGCACTAGAAACTCAACTGCAAGTGTTCAAATTTAAACAAAAACAAACAAACAAACAAAAAAGGAATTTGGTATTTGACCTTTACAACACAGCTCTTACTTCATTTAAGACAAGGCTCAGGTTAATTTACTAGCTAAAGAAGAGATGGAAATTAAAACTCAATCAACTGTAATGGCTTCTATTTACTTTGTATTATAACTATCACTCAATCATAAATAGTTTCAGTTCAACATTTTGTGGCAATTTCTATAGTTTAACAGATGAAATTAAGAATATAGGAGAGTCACTATGAAGTAAGGAAAAAGGGCCAAAAAGGCAGAACATACTTAAAGCTAAATTTGCTCAAGAAACAGAAAACATGAATATCAAAATTCCAATGTATATAGCTGCAAACCAGATATTTTCTCTATTGGAATTACAGCTAGTGTTGCCCTTATCCAGTTATGTTCTCTAGTGTGAAGCAAAAGTTTACTGTGCTGTGTCTTGGCCAGAAGCTTGCTATTAGGGTACTTGAAAAGCCATTGTTTCTCTGTTGTTTGTATATATGCCTGACCTTACATATCAGTTATGTAATCAACAATTATGAAGAATTCTTCAGTTCTTATTTTTGAATATTTTTTCTAAAATAACAGAATGTGAACTATAGCAGTGATTTAAGTTGCTTGAAAGAGCCTAGATATTGGAGCATTTACATCACTTCACTTTGAATTATGGATTCACATATTGAGAGGCATTGCAGAGCGCTCTTTGGTAGTATCCTGCAATAGGGATGTTCACCCCTTTTCTCCCATTCAGAAAACTGCAATAGTTTATCTTCAGCTTTTTCACTGGAATGTTATTACCATTTTATAAAGTGCTTATTATTTTTAATCGTATTAAAAATACGTATTAAAAAATTTCATATTAAAGCAAAGGGTTCTCAAAACACTTGCTAGACAAAAAGTATCACTAGTAGCTAGTGAGTAACAAAGTAGCATTTTAAAGAGCCTATCTAATGAAAATGAATATGTAACTTCACTATTTACTTAGTAAGTATATATACATAAGTTACAAATACAGAGAATTGTGAGTTCTGGTGATATTACCTATTACAGCTTTCTTTGAGAAGCTTAGAAGTTAAGAACATGTGCCTCCAGTACAGAACAAGTTAAGCTTTAACAGAATCAGTTATTTCATTTGCAGCTGTGTTTACACCTGTATCATATTTCAGAATTCAGTCTTGAGCAATTATTTAATTCTCCTTCATGATTCCTTTACAGTTGGTTGTTGGTTTGGTTTTTTTTATTTTGTGCAGTCTTGGACTTCAGAGCTTCAGTAAAGACAAAGCAGTCCTACAATTGCTGAAGTACATGTGCATTTTAGAGTCAGTTTAGAAGCCTTGTTCCTTGTACACAGAATTTGAATTTTCTATATATTTCACAGATATAATAGGAGAGAAAGGGAAAGCAGCCATTTTGCACAGCATATTCCCTTTTCCTACTTGCCATTCACATATAGTCATGTAATAAATACTACAGTAGCATTAGCCCTCCTCTGTTGCTTCTTCTTCAAAAAGCAGGTGAATAGTGGTAATGCTTTTTCCCAAGACTAAAACTGATGATTTTGGGGTCCAGCTGGAAGTATTCTTCATAGCCTCCCATGGCCATAAATTAAGGGGAGCAAACAAAACTAGATAATTACACATATAATCCTTTCCAAACAAATGAAAAAAACACCACTTATGTCTCCTTTCCTTCCTGAGCAAAAATGGAACAATTAATAAGACTTGTATTTACTTCTTTTTTCCAAGCTAAGTAGCAGATTTTACTAATACAAGCAGGGAGTCTCATGCCTGTGTGCCACACAAAATTTTTTTTTCCATTTTCCCATAGAGATTTCAATCTTGTGTTCTCTCTGTTAGTGTGGCAGATGTACATTTTATGTCACAGTAGACCTGGCTTGCCTCCAAGATCTGTGAGAATTCAAAGAAATGAACCCAGTATTTTGTACAAACTAATGTAATTTAGAGGCTGTACTCTCAGGACTTCCCCTGAAGACACTTAATTCTTCCTCCTGGTGGAAGCATAAACCAATATATCCCAGAAACTCTGAAGGCATATCTTCAAGTGTACTCTTGACTGAACATCTGACTGACTGCATCATTATGGCTGTACAGACCTCTCTAAGCAGCTGTATGTGGTTTGTAATTTTCTCCTTTGCCCTCCTCCCTCCAATACACTTAAACCCCACTCCCCACTCCCACCTAATTGAGATGCTAACTGTATTTTCTTTCTCTTGTTGGGACCTCATTAGAACATCTATGGTTTTATGTAGCCCCTTGCCCATAAGTCAGAAAGTACTCATAAATGAGGAGAAGATAATTCATAAAAACATTGCAATCAGAGAAATTTGTTATTTATTATTCTTAATTTCCTTATCCTGAAGGAAAATTGGAAGTTAATTCATGGTTGCTGTGGTTATCTTCTGACATGCCAGCCCAAGTGTCACATTCTATTTTTCTTGGGGTTTTTTTGTTTGTTTGGGTTTTTTTGTTTGTTTGTTTTGTTGTTGTTGTTGGTTCGGGTTGGGTTTTTTTATTATTATTATTCTATGATTAATTGTTTCTAATTTTGAGATAAACTGCAATTTTATATAGTATCACATTTTTATTTGCATACATGACACAGTAGTGCTCTGTTCTCTTGTCTGATGCTTAACTGTAGAGGTGTGTGATTGTGTGCATTTTTAAAAGGTTAGCTAAGCTATCAGTTAAAAACATTGAAAAATGTTTGTGTAAGGGAAGAAAATTTAAATTATGTGGTGTGAGGTTTTCAGCTGTGAATAAGTTAGAGACAATTGTTCTTGTATAATTATGTTGATATATTCCTGAGTAATTTTCTAGTGCAATATGCTGCACTAAGGTGATGAAGAGCATTTTCTGGTACAACTTTCTCTAAGCTAGACAAAGCTCTCCTCTCAGTGTCAGACAATAAATGCAAATCAGCAGAACAGTACATGCCTGAGTGCAGTAAACAATCTGAGTGCTAATTAGAAACACATCCCAGAAAACATCCTGCAGGAAAAGATCACATTTGTTAGCAATTTTTGAATCATTTGTAAGGTTCCTTAGCACTACCCTTGATTTATGCCATTGTCTTCTCTGCCTATTGCACAGGCTTTTACTACACAGAGTCAATTAGTTTGCAGGAGAGACATATATTCCCAAATAAAAACGGATTTTAAATCTTAAAAGAAAAAATAATATTTTGCCATTTCCAAGAATATGAAAGCTTTTTAGTACATCAGGTAATCAAAACTTGTAACATTGCTATGAAGTTGCTTAGTATTACTTCCTTTAAAAGATGAGGAGAGTGAAAAATAAAACTGCTTTAGTGTTTTTGCAAGTTTATGCTTAGATAAGAGCAAGAAGCTTTGAGCCTTGACTATCAGCACTCCTCTCTGGACTCTTCATTTATTTCCCATTATAATATGTATTCTTGTAAATAGAAGAATTATAATATCTTCTATAGCTATGTCAGTGATAAATGAAAGGCTAGAGAAACTGTGGGCCCTCTCCAGAAGGAAACAGGAGACCTGGTTACCCCAAATGTGGAGAAGCTGAAGTACTCAGTGACCTCTTTGACTCAGTCTTGTCTGGCAAGGGCTCTACCCATACCACCCAAGCTGAAGGCAAAAACTGGGACTGAGAGAATGAAGAATGGCCCTTTGTAGGACATCAGAGTCAAGACCATCTAAGGAACTTGAACATGCTTACATCCATGGATCCTTGGAATGTATCCAAGGATCCTGAGGGGACTGGTGGATGAAGTGACTAAGCCACTATCCATCATATTTGAGAAGCTGTGGCAGTCCAGTGAAATTTCCACTGACTGGGAAAAGAGAAATGTAATATCTATTTTTAAAAAGGGAGAAAAAAAAATAAAAAGAACAAAAAGAACACCCATGGAACTACAGGCCAGTCAATTTCACCTGTGTGAGAATACTGTGTCCAGTTTGAGACAACGGAGTGCTGTGAGGATGATAAACAGACTAGAGCATCACCCCTATGAAGAAAGACTGAGGGAAATGGGGCTGTTTACTCTTGAGAAGACTGAGAGGGGACATTATTAATGTCTACAAATGCCTGAAGTGCGGCTTGCAAATAGAAGGAAGCAACCTCTTCTCTGTAGTTCCTAGCACAAGGACAATGAACAATGGTTATAAACTGGAGCATAGAAGGTTCCACCTCAACATGAGGAGGAATTTCTTTACTATGAGGGTGACAGAGCACTGGAAGAGGCTGCCCAGAGAAGTTGTGGAGTCACCTTTTCTAGAGACTTTCAAATCCCATCTGGATGTATTCTTGTGTGACATGCCCTTGGTGATCCTGCTTTTGGCAGGGATCTCTAGAGGTCCCTTCCAACCCCTAACATTCTATGATTCTTTGAAGAAATACAGTTTCAGACTTCAGGGAAAATTTTTAATGGATTCATGGCATGAAAACTCTATTTCCATTTATTACTGAAATCTAGTTTAAGATGCCTGTTGAATGGATGAAGAGACAAAAGACTAGGGAGAAAACAAGAAGGGTATAACACGATGATGTCTAGTGGTCCCTTCCAACTCCTAACACTGTATGATTTAGTGTGCCTGGCAAGGATATGGAGCAGATACTTCTGGAAACTATGCTAGGGCACATGGAAAATAAGGAGGTGACCGGTGACAGCAACCATGACTTCACTAAGGGCAAATTGTGCCTGAAAAGTTTGGTGGCCTTCTACAACAAGGTTACAGCATCAATGGATAAGGGAAGACCAACTGTCCCCTCCTCTAACCTACACTTCCTAAGATTCTGTATAAGGATGTTGTGGAAGACAGTGTCCAAAACTTTTCTGAAGTCAAGGTAGACAACATCCACTGCTCTGCTTTCATCTACCCAAGTAGTCACACCATTGTAGAAGGCTGTCTGGTTGATCAAGCATGACCTCCTTTGCTGATTGACTGTTTTCTCACATCTTCAGGAATGACGATGAGTGTGACTAGTCTGTAATTTCCTGGGACTTCCTTCTTGCCCATTTTGAAGACTGGAGTCACAGTGTCTTTCCTCCAATCCTCAGGCACCTCTCCTGTTCTCCATTACCTTTCAAAAATTATGAGAGTGGCTTAACAACATTAGGCAGCTCCCTTAACATTCATGGGTACATAATATCAGAACCCAAGGATCTGTGGGTGTTCACCTTGCCTGGGTCTGGTCAATCTCAAGCACAAATTCAGTCTGAGTGGAGAAGGATTGAAAGCATCTGTGCAAAGGAGAACTTGAAGGTGTTAAGGATTATGAGGCAGCAATGTGCACTTGTGGCCCAGAAAGCCAGTCACATTGCATCCTGAGCTGCATCAAAAGAAGCATAGCAAACAGGTCACAGTAGGTGATTCTCCCCCTTTACCCTCCTCTCATAAGACCCCACCTGGAGTACTTCATTCAGCTCTGGGGTCCCCAGCATAAGAAGGACATGGACTTGCTTGAGTAGGTCCAGACGAAGGCCACAAAGATGATCAGGGGGTTTGAGCACCTCCAGTGATGGCAGGCTTTGACAGCCAAATTGTTTAGCCTAGAGAAGAGAAGGCTCTAGGGAGGCCTTAGAGCCTGATAAAGAAAGCCTTTATCAGGGAGTGTAATGATAGGACAGAGAGTAATGCTTTTAAAATGAGAGTAGACTTAGATTAGAGAAATTTTTCACTCTAAGGGTGATGAGACACTGAAAAACGTTGCCCAGAAGTTGTGGATGTCCCATCCTGTCGCAACACGGGATGGGGAATCAGTTTGATGCAAACAAACTCCAAAGTTTATTAAGAAAAACAGTCCTTTTATATTCTTTTTCTTACAATACCAATATCGCAGTCTTCTGTGATAG
>JANHGL010002863.1:0-32362 GCA_024611195.1 Ceyx melanurus
CGTGGAGAAAAGGAGACTGAGGGGGGACCTCATCAATGCTTATAAATATATAAAGGGTGAGTGGCAGGAGGATGGAGTCAGGCTCTTCTCAGTGATGCCTGGTGACAGGACAAGGGGCAATGGAAGCTGAGGCATAGGAAGTTTCATGTAAACATGAGGAGGATTTTTTTTCTCAGTGAGGGTGACAGACACTGGAACAGGCTGCCCAGGGGAGTTGTGGAATCTCCTTTTCTGGAGATGTTCAAAACCCACCTGGATGCATTCCTGTGTGATCTGGTCTAGGTGATCCTGCAGGGGAGTTGGACTAGATGATCTTTTGAGCTCCCTTCCAGCCCTCCCTGACATTCAGTGTGTGTGTGATTCTGTCCTTGGGAGAGCTGTGTGTACCCACTGGGTCTTGCCCAGTGCAGAAAGGGACTGAGTTGTTACCTGTGTGGTTTTGTCTCATCAGAAATAACCACCATATATGGTATGGAAATGCCAAAATTTGTAATTAGTAAAAAAAAAATAATTAAAAAAAAAAATAAATTCCCTTATTTTGCCAAAGCTAGTATAATGCTGGAGGAACTTGCAATCTGAGACTGTGATTCATGTCACACTCCAGAGCAGTTTCTCTCTCCCCTATTCTCATGAAAATCAGGAGTAAGCAGATACTCAGCCTCTGACAGATACTCAGCCTCTGACACACCTAGCAACTTTGCAGCCATGCCTAGCAAAATGTTTGCTTTCTTGCTCTCAGTATTTGGAAAATCAGGAAGACATCCCCTTTGATGGGAATGTATTCCCCTAACAAAGCTGCCCCCCCCCATCCAGCACAGATGCACCACGATGCCTGGGCCCCTGCAGGGCACAGGGCTGCTCTGGGGCAAGCAGAAAATAAAACATGGTGAACAAGCCAGCATGGAGGAGCTGGAGGAGGCAAGAAGTGCAGCGAAAAATCGTGTCCTGGTTTGGGTGAGAACAGAACTAATTCTGTTCAGTGATTTTACTTGTCAGCTGAGTTCTTCTAACTGAATTGTCTGAAGTCAGCAGCCTGTTCTCACAGTGTCTGCTTCCAGCACTGATAACACCCCATGTTTAGAGTTACTACCATGGGTTGGAATGCAGACCAAGGCCACTGCTGGATCTTGGTAACCACTCTGAGGGCTGCAGAAAGTAAAAGACCAGACCTGCAGGGAGGAGCAGCCAGCACAGGTGACCCCAAACTGACCAATGGGGGATCCATCCCATATACTTCATAATCAGTGTAAAGCTGAGGGATCACAAGGGTCTCAGGGCTCTCTCTTTTTGCCCTCTTGGCCAGCTTTGCTCAGCTTGGCTCGGGTCCTCTTTCAGTTTCTTCCTTGGAGCAAGGAGGACTCCGTCTGTTCTGACTTTGATCCTGATCTCTGTGTTCCTGACTCCAGCACCAGAATCCAGCTCCTGAACACAGCTCCCATCTGCTGCTGGGCCCAGTCTGGGACTCTCCTGGTGCTCCAGAGCATCAGTGGTGACAGTGACATACTTGACATTGAGGGGATTGGGTTCAATACTGTGTTTGTATATATTCTGTTGGTACTATTATTTTAATTAAAGCTGTTATAGTTTATTTTTCTGACTCATTCTCTCTTCCTTACTCCCTTTCTCCTCCCCTTTGGGGATGGAGGGGAGTTAACAGAGAGCCTCTCTTACAGGTCTAAGGGGCCACCCTGACCCTAAACTGTAACAAATGGTGGGGTGAAAAAAAAACTGGGTTCAGCATGCTGAGATTTTCCAGACACAAAAAAAACAAATTAAGCCAAGCAAATGCAACAGCGTTTTGGTGGCAAACTACAAGATCTGTAAGAGCCTTGCAGCAGTAAGAGAGAATTCAGCCCTGCACCAGGGCTGTAGCACCTCCCCAAGGACATCTGCACCAAGAGCCAGGGCCAGCCCAGGAGGCAGGGGCACTGGCACACCCCAGGGCACTGAGGGAAGACATCACCCCTGCCAACCTTACCTCCAGGGCTTGCTGCAGATAACCAGTGCTGATAGTGTTTAAATGTTCCCTGACAGGACACTGCGAGGCCCCAGGGAGGGCAGGGTCTCACTGAATTGGCTCCATTCAGTGTGGATGGGGAAGCAGAGAAAGGATGGCAGAGGTTTAAGTGACTTAGTCCATTTGCAAATGATCCTAGGCAGGAAAACGCTGTAAATCCCACTGAGAACAGAGCAATAATACAAAGGGACCTACAGAGAAGCAAGAATACGAACAGGAAACAATAAAATGAAATTCTGCTTGGAAAAATACAAGGGAATACATGTGGGGAATAATATCCAGTAACAACTTCAGTGGGAGGAAAAGAATATGGAAAGCAGAAAATCAGGAGGGAAAAGAAGAGCTCCAGCAAGTGAACAACAAGTTAGGTATTTTGAAAGGGAGGTGCTGAGGTTAATGTGCTGAGCTGGGACCCAAACCCTGGCTCACATTACTGTGGGCATTATGGGCCACAATTGCACCAAGTTTCTGCCCAACATCATGACCTTCCCATGCAGACCACCCCTGGCACAGCACTGACCACTGCTGTGCCTTAAATAGGTGGTCACAGAAACAGGCACTGAAAAGTCCACCATACTCTTGAAACTGCAGGTGAGCAAAAGCATAAAATTAAGGGATTTAAACAGCAGGGTAAAAAAAATAATAATAATTAAAAAAAAAATAAAATCGTTTGGGCAGTCTAGAAGGATGTGATTGAGTAATGGGATGAAATTAAGCAAGCAAGAAGGTGTATGGCCTCTCAGGGCGTGGTTCCTGAGCCATGCATCATCCTGCACAGAGCTGCATGACCTGCCACAGAGACCCCCGTGGGGACCACTCAGCCAGGGCTGCAGGGTGGCTGAAGTAACTTCAGGAGTGTTTTCCATTGCTGCTTACAGCCACTTAAAGCTAAAAATGCATTTATGGGCCACATGGTGTGTTTAGAAGTGTGGCTCTGATTTTTAATTTAATTTTTTTTTTTTTTTAATCTTCAGATTTATTTTTTTTTTTAGGCTCTAACATTTTAAAGCAAAGGGGATGTCCTGCTCTCCCATGGAACAGCTGCATGTAATAATAAATAATAAATAAATGCATCTTTCCTAACCACCACTTGTGCTTGCTCAGAGTTATCAGCAGGTTTTCACACATGCTCACCATGATATCCATGGTCACCATGTACAGCAGGAAATATTACAACACCAACCCCCCAACTCCCCTCATGACCAACAGGGAAAACCTGTCAAGAGGAAGAAAAAGAAAATCCAAACCCCCACAACCCAAAAAAAACCCCACCATGTATAAAAATATGAGAAAAAAAAGCTTTGACACAAACTCTTGGTCTCTCCTGCTGGGAAGTGTGCACCACCTCAGCACATCTGCTCTAAGCTGTGGCTGACCACTCCCCTACATCCCTCCCTCCCATCCCCCTCACCCCCCCACCCCCCTTTCCTTCCCTGCTACCTTTCTGCTTCCAGCCCTGCTCCATTCCCTCCCCAGACACCAGGAAACCCTGATTCCTGCTCCTGCTCCCCAACCCTTCCAATGGCAGCTGGGACATGAGGGATCCCCACCTCACCTGCTGCTCAGACAACCTCTCCTTCCTACCCTTCCCTTCAAACAAGCCCCATCAATACATGTCCCCCTGCAGCACAACCTCCAGCAATGTCAGTTCTTGGCTTTACTGTTACTCTTTAAAAACACAGCCAAAAAAATCTTCACTTTGCTTTTTAAACTTGGCTGGTCAGATGCACTCTCAAGAAGAGACTAAAGTAAAGCGTTCACCCAAGAAAAAAGAAACCAAGGCAAACAAAACCAAACTCACACCATAAAGTATTTATTAAGAAACAAAGGGGGCTTTTGTCTTCATTTGTAAGAAACACTTTAAAGCAAGTGCCCTTTCAGAGATTTAAAAGCTATATCAAATGGTAACATTGCTTTTACATTATTGTACATGACATTAGAAAAACATCACATCGCACAAACTTCCTTTCATTACAACTCAGGTTTTTCTGCCTTCTGTTGTATATTAATTTCTACAGACTTTTTAATTTAACTTTCTCATTTTTTTTTTTAAAAACAAGTAAACAACGTACAAAGAGGTTCACCTGAATTTTGTAGGTCAGAGGAGGTGTCCTTGCCAGGGCACAGGCAAGGCAGGCAGTGTGTGCTGGCAGGGGTGGGGTAATGGGGGTGAGAGCTGACTTTGTTCACAGTTGGGAAAGATCATGAACACACGGATGGGTTTGTTGTCTGGCCATGCACAAACAGGATGGGTCTCCCAAGGCCAAGTGTCTCCAGCTCCTGCCAAAACCACCAGCAGCTGAAGGCATCTGAGCTCCTGTGCCCGATACCAATCCAGCTTTGGATGGTCAGCGTGACCAAGGTGCAATGCAGGCCAGGAGAAACCTCCACAGCCCTGAGATCCCAGTTTCTGTCGGGTCCTTCAACAAAGCCTGGCAGCACCCAGCTCTGGTGCACCTCCCTTGAGGCGACTGCTCTGAGCTGTGGGGGCAGAGCAGAGCAGCCACCCACCACCTCCAGCAGCCAGTTCCTGCCTTGCTGAAGCCACCCAGCCTGACTGGAGCAGAGGCCAGGTCTCCTAAGCCAAGCTTTCCATCCAGGTCCTACATGTTGAATGGGTGACTGCAGCCAGGAACAGCAGAGCTGGGATAAATTACCTATTCATCTTCCTATGTCAGTGGTCAAACCATTCCTGCCTGCTGCAGACTGCCTGCGTGTGGCATGTTTACAAGTAAACCATTGCATTTGGCAATGCTTCTGAGCCCACCTGCAAGTTAAAAACAGGCATACAAAAAAAAAATAGTAGTAGAACAGTTATTGCTACATACTGATACAGTATCAGACAATAAGAAAACTTTTATAAACTCTGGTCTGGTTACAGTAATTACCTGGATTTGGTATATGCCCTTAATCCTCTCTTAGAGTGTTTTGGCTGAAAAATGGATGGCGATGCAGAGACTGGGGTTTTTCTAAGCGACCAAACCAGCCTTAAATATTTTGTTTCATCCAGGGTGATACATTACAATTAGCACTGTCTATTCCCAGACAGCCGTTGCCTCTTCAACCTGGAGGGGTGTTTGTCCCCAGTTGAAGCAAAGCAAGAGGGAGCCAGCAGCTCCCCAGCCTCGCTTTGCTCCTCCTCCCTATGACCCCCAGGGCATCACGGGGAGCCCCGACCACCTTCATCCTTTGGTTGGGCCTTTATTTTTAAATACAGCTGTGCCTTCCTTGGCCCCTGCCCCACGGGTAGAGAGGAAAAGGGGCTGGGTTTCAACCCTCTGCTAGCCCCTCTGCATTCACACGGGTTTACTGTTTCATGGGAAGTGAGGTTAAATCAGGCGTGTTTGGAGTCACAGTGCGACCTTTCTCTGCAAAGGCAGTTTCGGCTCAGATGCTGCTAGCTGCACCAAAGACTTTGCTGAGCTTCAGGAAGAGAGAGCACCTCCTACCCTGTTTTGAGTTAAAAGTTCATAAAGAAAAATCTGTGCAAACCACTACTGATCTCGAGGCAAAAGTAAATCGAGGAGGTTTTCAAGTGCGCTGGAAGGAAGAGCCAAAATAATTCACACTCTTCTAATTCCTACATAAATACCAGGGACAAGGAAAATCAGTCTTTGCAAGACTTAAGCCTTTTGTGACATTCCACCCCAAAGCGGGGGTGTGCAAGAAGCCGCGGGTGCTGGTGCCGGCACCCGGCACGCAGGGATTGCACAGTTCAGCTCTTGAGCATGATTGTCTGTAAAGCAACGGGAAACGTCACCGAGGAGCTGGGTGAGGAGAAAAAAAAGAGGTTTCCTAAGTACTGTGGTCTTGGACAGTGTAACAAAACTCTTTCTACAAATTAATTAGGCAAATACTTCTGACCATGTCATACCTGAAGGGCACTTAATGGCTCCGGCATTTATCTCCCAAGTGCAGCGATCCACACGCGTTTGCAGCGTAATCCTTCTCTGCTGTAAATCATGCACTGGAATGAGAGCCTATCTGGCAACGTTAATGCAGAGATATCATCCTACAGTTCCTGGCAACGGACCCCAAGGAAAATAAATGGTTTATAAACATTGTCTGACATGCATGAGCCTTTCAAAATTATTTACAAGTGATGTTCTGGGAGCTTTGTTCCGAGGGATTATTTCTCCTCCGTTCAGTTCAGATATGACAATCTCCTGGGCAGGGAGGGGGAGGAAGGCGTCAGTGCTACACAGTCACAGCCGGATACATCTTCTGTTCGCTGTTGGCGTGCGGGTAGGGAGACTGGAGCTGCCTGTAGCTGCTCTGCAAACCATCGAGGAAAGGGGGCACCGGGGTGAGCGGCATCGAGTCGTGCTGCACGGCGTAGCCCATGTACTGGGGGTGCAGGTACTGGCCCTGGTGCGGCACGATCTGGGTAGCCTGCTGGCAGTTCAGCACCGAGAAGTTCGTCGGCATGTTGACGTAGACGTTGTTCATGGTCCCTTCCGGCAAGCAGCAGTTGGTCTGGGACCTGGTCGGGGGTGCTCTGGCCCCCGAGTTGGCGCTGGAGCTGGAGCTAGCGGCGGTGCTCGACTGGCGGGAGGAAGAGCCCCGGGAGGTGCTGGCACTCGGGATCATGGGGATGGTCTCCATCAGGCGGGTCCCCCCTGGGGCTCGGCTCTGCTGGGGCTCCTGCTTGGGCCGCAGGCATCTGCAGCAGCAAGCTGCCACCAGCGACCCCAAGATGATGAAGGCGACGAATACAGATCCGACGATAAGGAAGGGCACGTAGATGGGCACTGCAACAGCAAGGAAAACATTGTCACTAGGGGCCAAGGTCAAAGCTCAGCAGCTCTGGCTGAAAGTCCCCTCTCAGTCCAGCCAAGCTCACCTCTCCCCAGCACAGGGCAATGCAGGGTAAGCATTAAAAGCTGTGTGTGCAGCCAAGCATTTTACACAAAGATGAAAAGGGCTCCTACAACCAATGGCTGGAGTTTCCAAAAGCATCTTTAAAATGTATTAGCAGGGAGGAAAGCCCACAGCTCCTGCCTCAAGGGAAGACAGGTCATTTCTGTTGATCACAGTCTAGTCCACATCAACAACTGCTCCGCATCGTACCAGCCACTGTCCCCAAAATATCCTACTAAAAATATCAGGCAAGAGAATGATGGGTTTAAACATTATCTCCCCAGGGAGACACTTTGGGGGCGTGATCCCTGCTCGGGGCTCAGGAGTACAGGGTTGTCAAAGCCCAGTGCTGCAGAGCATCCCCGCATCACCAGCCCTCTCTGGCTGCTATGACCCCAAGGGTCACACACACGCAGAGGCCAGGTGGTGATCAGGCAGCAGTCACATGGACTCTGCCACCCCATAGCCCTAGTGAGAAATGTTCAGCTGCTCTGTGCTTCAGCCCTGGGTTTAGGGGGAAACCACAGGGTGGGCAGTAGTGCGACAGCACCGTGCTCAGAGGCTTCACTACCAGCAGAGAGGCAGCATCCATCACTCCTTGTAAGGAGTTCAGGAAGGGATACCAGGGGAGGAAGAGTGAGGTTGGGAGAAAAATGTACGGATGATGCTTCAGCAGTGGGGTCAGGAGCTTGACATGGCAGAGGGCAAACACCAGCTGCTTTTTACTCCCAGGCAAAAAAGCTCAGTAAGAATTTGCATGGATATATCCAGGCATAACAAGGGGGAAGAGTGCCTCCCTACAGCTCTTGCAAACGCTCCACACAACATGCCTGGGCCTCATTATTTGCTCCCAAACCCAACAGACCAAAGACTCTGGCAGGGCTGCAGACCCCTGCCTGACTGTGCTAATGCAGCCGCTGCTAACAACGTGCCCTGGCTCCTCCTGCAAGTTAACCACCACCAGCACAAGGCAACAACGGCTCCCAAATCGGTAAATATTCATTAAGAACATTAATTGTTAAGAAAAATACCTTGTTCTCAGAACTGCAAAAGGGGGGTTATCTGTTGCAAAAGGCAGAATATCTCCTTGCACAGCTGATGACAGGGATCAAGATACAACCCCAGACACATTTCTCCCCTAATTTTAGCACTTTTTAAACAAAAGGCTTGCAAAAAAGTTGTCTCTACTTCTGCGTTTGGCAACACAGCAGCTCTAGAGCAGGTGCACACACTTGCTACAGACTGTAACACCCAAGTTTTCCACGAGTAAAACTGTCCTAATTATAACATCACTTCGGGCTACTTCCAGCGCGTTCAGCACGTGTGGATGGCAGCAAGGGCGCTGGGAAGCTATTTTTAAACAGCACTAAGACTTGAGTTTATCCTTGAAAATCAATCTTGTAAAAAACAGTCCAAAGCAGGGGACTCGGAGCTAGAAAAACATGTACAATTAGAGCGGGGACTTGCCAGCAGTCTTTTGAAATGTCACGTTACTTTTTTTCTTTCGCTCATCTGGGTTGTTTTGGGGTTTTTTTTTCTTTCCTTTTTAACTGGGAGCACAGACGGGGCTGAAGAGCCAACTGAGAGCTGTGGCAGAGCCGCACGGGTCTCAGCCACCTTGCCAAGAGAGCCGGAAAGCGGCAGCGCCTACGTTTAAAGAAGGCAGGGTTGGACTTTCAAAGAACCGAAGGGGTGGGGGGGAAGGTATCTCAGCGCAGATACTTTTCCAAAAACTGCGGACGGGCTCGGCTGGCCCAACCTCTATCCATCCCTCCCCACGACACGTCGGTGGAAGGAACTGGCGACAAGGGGAAGGAGCCGGCGAGAAGCTCGCCGCAAACCCGTGCGGCTCTCAGGGAGCCACTGAGCCTCAGGGGATCCCTCCCGCGGCCGTGCCGGGGCCACCTCACCTGCCGCGCCGTCGGGGCCGTCCTTGCCTGGGCGACCCGTCTCGCCGCCGCCCTGCCGCCGGTCGTTGTCGCAGGCGCCCTGGTCGAGTCGCGCCTCGGCGCTGGAGCAGCAGTAGCGGAGGGCGCAGCTGCCGCAGCAGATGGTGGCGTCGCCGCCGTCGAAGCGTTCGCGGCACTGGAAACCGTCCCGCCAGCCGCCCTGCCCGTCCAGCCAACCGTGGCAGTACTCGCCGCTGGCCGCAGCCCGCGCCGGCAGCAGCCAGCCCTGCGCCCCCAGCAGCAGCCAGCACCGCCCGCCCCGCATGGCGCCGCCGAGGGGGCGGCGGGGGGGCGACCGGTCGGTCGGGCAGAGCCCCCCCGCGTCGGGGCAGCGCCGCCCGGCCCCCCGGGGCATGCAGCCGCCGCGTCGCGGGCACTCTCGCCGCGCGTCCTGCCGCCGCCGCATGCCCGGGGATGGCCCTCGGGGTGCGGAGCCGCCGGCGGCGGTGACCGACCGAGGGGCGGGGAAGCGGAGGACGGGCGGGAGGGAGAGAGGCTGGCGCCGCTACTCGCTACTCCCTCCCCGCCGCCGAGCAGCGCCGGCCCGGTCTGCGCCCTGCGCGGCGCCCATGGGGGAGGTAGGCGGGTGCGGTGCGATCCTCCGCCCGCCCGCGGGGGCGCCGAGCCGCCGCACCGCGCCCCGTCCCGCACCGCGCCCAACACGGCCCTCGGAGTCGGGACGGAGAGGGGGGAAGCTCCGCGCCCGCTCTTATAGGCAGCGGCAGGGGGCACAACGCGCACGCGCCAGCTCCGCCCCCGCCCGACGGGGCGGCCCCGCACCCGCTGCCCCCCGCCGCGGGAGGGGGGCGGGATGGCACCGGAGCCCCGCTGAGGGTGCGCGCCGCCGCTTCCCGGAGCCCCGCGGTGACCGGCGCAGGCGGCCCTTCTCCCTGCTCCGAAACGAAGCGGCTTCACCCCCCCAGAAAAGCCGCCGTGCCCCCCTTCCACCCCGCAGCGGGCGCGGCAGCGGACCCCGCCCTGCAGGTCCCCACGCTGCCCCTCCGAATACACGCGGCGTTTCTACCTCCCCAACTTCTTCAAAGTCAGTGGCAGCTCAAGGGAAGGCGCAAGGATGCTCTTTCAAAAATGTCCGAGCTGCTGAAGCGTCAAGAAAGTTGGTTTTTCCTCTCACCCTGAAAGCTCACGTGTTACCAACCTCAACAACATAGTAAAGAAGTACTTTTTCTGTGATCTACTAAAAAGGCAGAAACGGGGTAGCTCTGAGAACATGCTGGTTTTAAACCCTGCTGCCAAGTCATTTCCCTGTGATGAAGGTGACCGCAAAGTTACGCTGATGTCATTCTTTCAAGCTTTCCTTATTACAGTTACCATCTTGCACTAACAACACCCCAGTCCTTCACCCTCCATTCTCCTCTCCCTCTTTTGTTCTCGGTCAGCAGCTCGCAGACAGCTGCAGGCTTTCACAGAGGCATTAGGCCAGACCAGCAGATTCTGGTCAAATTACAGCCCAGGTAATTGTGTTTTGCCCCCTCAGCTCCACTGCTGTTCCCAGCGAGTTACTTCACGGTCTCGTCCCTTTCACAGCTCAGCCAGAGCCACGCTGCTGCAAAGGCAGGGTGCAGAGGTAGTTCCCACACATCCCACACCTTACCTCAAAGAATGTAAGCAACCCGGAACAGCCAACCTTTGGAAAATCTTGTAGTTATCAAGATGAAAGGTGGGATTGCAGCGTGACAGGTTCTGTATCACCCATAGCAAACCAGCTGGATGAACAAGAAGAAAGTTGCAGGGATTTGCATGATGGAGTTTGAGATGCTCCATCTCAAAACCCGATTAGCAGGTACCCAGAGCTGTCAGCTCTAACATGCTAGGTTTGGGGTGAGGAGCACACCATGGACAGTTGTGACCAATGATGGATTTCATATTATCACCTCACCCAGAGGATCCCCTGCCCAAGACAGCCCCGAGGCATAGCTCCAGTCACTACCTGTCGGGGCATCTGGCAGCCCCAGGTGCCAGGGTGGCAGCTGTTAAAGGCTGCTGTTCACAGAGTCTTCCTCCAAGACCCTTTTCATCTGGGCTGGACTGCTGTTTTCATAATAGGAAAAGCAGCTTCTTGATTCTTTTATACATGGCAAGCAAAACAGCCCCATCCTTCAAGCTGATGGTTCCACTGATGTTCAGTAAGGTGGATCTCTTTCAATGGCAATAACAGACTAGTAGAAAAGAGTCTGCTCTCTATGCACACCGTATGTATTCCCAGTTAGAAGCCTTGATCACAACAAAATACCAGCACCAGATCCCTTACAGAGCTTATCTGTAACAGGTATTTTACATATTCAAGCTCAGAATTTGTCTCAACTTGTCTGGGTAACACCAGAGATAATAGTGCACCTCATTATGCTTTTGTAAAACTGAAAACATTTGGCACTTTACAAAATGCTTTAGAACGTATTTAGCAACAGAGTAATTAGCAAAGCTGCTTTTTTTTTTTTTCCCTATCTGTTTTTACAATCTGAGCAGGTACTCTCTGTATTATTTGAGGTTTAAAGTGCTCATAACTAAATATGCAAAAATACATGAGTATAGCAAGTCTTTTCTACTCTGAAACTTTGCCACTCACTGCCCTGTGTCTAGCAGTCTTATAACCTAAGCTCAATCTAATTCAATGTAAACCCATCACTAAGATCCTGCAGGACACCAAACTGAGCATCCTGCAGCTTCTGGCTGGAATTGAAACATCAGATACTGATTAAGAGTGGACAAAGATTTTTAAAGCTGAGAGATAATAATGATTGCATAGTCTATAAATACCTGTTATATGCTTCGAGTTCATTAATTTTCTTTAAAATCTCAGATTTTTTTTACTATGAGTACTACTACTCTTAGGTTTAGTTTTCTGAGGCTTTTATCTCTGTAGAAATGTTCTTTGCCCTTCTCAAGCCAAATGCCTGACTGCAGGAAAGCAAATACCTCTTTTTATTTCAGTCATTTGAAAATCTCACATGCTGTTCTGTGATTCCTGAAAAATCTTCTCACTTCAAGCAGGGAAAAATAAGGGTTAAAATTACTTTTGTTAGTTGCAGAGCAACATGGCTTTGCTTTTCTTAGGTTAAAAGCCCTCATTTGCTGAAGTTCCTTACGAATACAACTGCTTCTAGTTAAAAAACAAAACAAACAAAACCCAACATCATAAATAGGCATCAAAAAAAGGTTGATAGAGCATGTATTTCATCCTTAAAAGCTCCCAGTTCAAGGGGGGCAAAACCCAAGGACATCCCACCTTGAGACAGAGCTGCTGAGCTGGTCACAGAGAGGCACTGCAAACACTTGTTGGGGCTGGTGGTGCCCATCCACCTTGGACAGGAAGATAAAGGACAAATGAGAGGGAATTCTTACAATAGGAAGTAAAAATGGTACCTTTCTCTCCTCCTTGGGTGTCCATCTTACAAATCCTCCATGCTAAAGCAGGAACACAGACCTGACGCCTTATGCTGTATCCCTATTTTTGTTGGAACCTCTTCAAAGCTAGGAAAAGGCAAACCCAGTGACACAATTCTCCAAGCTGCCATGAGTTTCCGTGGGTGTGTAAGCAGCCCTTGCTGGTAGGGATGCTTTGCTTTCCCTATAGTATTCCCAACCCATGCTCTGCAACTTGCCACATTCCCTTCATGGTAAAAGAGACTCAAATCTGACAGCAACTCCTATCCCCTTTTTCCTTCAAACTATTGGAGAAAAACTTGAGGCAGTAGATGCTTTCTTATCTTCTCCTTTGGGATATTTGGTTTTATTCTTGGTAGCCTAGTCACAAGTGAGATTATCTGCTTTTCACTGCCCAGCCCTGGATGCCAAACAAGCATTTATGTTCCTTTCTCATCATATTTAGATGGCATATCTACCCTTACATCATTACTTGAAACTTAAAAAAATTACTTAAAATTGAAGCCTCATCAGATACCTCAAAAGTCTTGATTCAGGGATTACTCTGAGCTCTGTCCTTGTGCCCACACATTTAAGTCAGGATTGCAAGTCAAAACTCAAAAGCTGAAGTCATCCACCTCCTTCTCCCAGAGAAAAGCTAGAATTCATCACCCTTGTACTATCTTTTAGATCACCTGGCACGTAAAAAAGCCAAACTGTGCTTACCACAAGAGCTGGATTTTATTGCAGCTTGTACACTTACATATTGCAGCTTAACACTTCATAAATAGAGATTCTTCTTCCTGGTAATAGAAAATAGCAGAATCAATTCCCATCTGAAAGCCAAGCTGAGTATGCAGGGATTTATTTATTTTAAAACCTGGAGTTGGGGGAGTGGGTGGGTTGGGTTTTCGTTTGTTTGCTTTTTACAGTATAAACAAATCATCTCGGGCTCAGAAATCCCCACATCTTGTACATTTATCTTGGCAAAGTAGCTTCTCAGGTAAACCCATCTTTCCTGCTGATAAAGCAATGCCTTGCTGCCCCCATGTGAAGTTAGTGGGAAGGGTAGCATTATGAAAACACCATCGTTCTGAGTTTTGTGGTGAGCTGTTGTCATCAAGGCTACAGTCCTTGCAGGTTGTACTGAGGGAATTTCCCAGGTGAGCAGTGTTAGTGGAATACAGCTTAATATATTAGGGTTTCCTTCTCTTCCTGCCCAGGTACCTGTTACACCTTTTATGCTAGCACAGCTATCTATATGTGTTGTATTATTATGTTGTATTATTATGCTTAATATTCAGTATCTTTAAAGGCTCAAAGTGCTATTTTGATTGTGGTATCACTTGCAGAAGCCAGACTCATTTTTATTTCTGCTCGGGTAACTTATTTAATATCTACATTTTAAAATACACATGTATTCATAGCAGAAGGGCTTGCTTTTATTGGCTTTCATTTCCTGAAAAATAATTAAAAAAAGATGACTTAAGTTGAGGGGGGAGTTTTCTTTTGTGCCTGAGAATGACAAGAATGCACCTCAATCAATGTACAATTTGAGATAGACCCTCCTTCCCCTCCCCTTCATCTTCTGAGGCACCCCAGTCTTGGCTGGATGAAGGGACTGAGTGGATCCCGAGTAAAAATTTGCAGATGACATCAAGCTAAGTGTCATCTAAAATGAAAATTTAACCAGGGTACTGATTCTGCAGCTGCATTTGGCACGGCCTCTACAGCAGTGAGATAACTGCTTCTCTGAGATACAGTTCAACAGTACTTACTACAGCTTCATTTGGAGTTTTGGATTTTATATAGGCATTATTAATGCACATGAACAAGCAGCAGCAATTTGGAGCAGAAAAATGACAACTCATGAAAATATTTTCTAGATCAGGAGCTTTTTTTTTTAAACACTTCTTACAAGAGAACCACAATCTTACCACAGTGTTCCTCATACTCCAAGTACTTGTCAGCAGCTCTGGAGCCTGGCAAACCCCTTACACCAACCACAGTGTGGGTATCACTTAACAGAGCAACAAATAACCATACTGGCTGCTGAGGTGCTAGAAGTGTGCAGACAGCTGACTAGGAAGGTGACACTTCTCAAGTGTAGTGATAAATTGCTTAAAAAAGCATTTATAGTGTTGCTACTGAAGTATAAATTTAGGCTAATAGGCATCTGCATTAGACCTGGAATTCAGTAGAGCAATTCTTGCCCTGCACAGGCCAATCTGTACAAACTGCCACAGTCTTTGTGAGGATCCAGCCACTTTGCACATCTCCAATACAAGCAGGGGGTTGCTATTGGCACTGACAGAACATTAACATGCCTGAAGTCAACACATTAAAAGCCCTCCCTCTTTATTCTCAGAGCAGAGCACAGCATCAACTCCACTTTGCTACCACGAGATCAAGTAGGAGCTTTGCCTCTCTGGTCTGCACTGCATATGCTTATCTAATGGACAAAGCAGGTCCCCCCTCCCCAGGGATAAGGCTTGATTCTGGTTTGTCTGCTGGAAATATGCCAAAGCCTGCCTGCTCTTTGAAAGCTGTTCTAGTTTAAGCCCTACACTGCTGCTGTGGGGGTAAGCAGTGGTGGTATGAGCTGCAGCGAGTTCCTTCAGTCAGCCACCAGTTCCCTCAGCAGCCAAAATAGAAGGTAAAATTAAAAATAAACAAAACAAAATATTCATAGCTGAAACTACTTTGCCAAATGCCATGCACTTTTCCATGGCATTAAGAAGCACATGCCTTTTGGAATCACTTCTGCTCATTCACTTTTTCCTGATCCGATGATAACTCAGAACTGCAGCTGCTTTGGGCATTGCTGTTAAGGGTCAAGGCAGCAGCATGCTGGATAGAAAACAGCAAAGGAACACTTAGTAAGACACAGGTATGGTCATCATCACTCCTCCACCCATCTCCAGCAGACTGAGAGATGTCCCCACACTATTAAAGGCAGTGGCAGCCTCTAAGAGCTCACTGCCATTGGGCCCACACATCAGAAACCTTCTGGTTTTTTTGAAAGGTGGATTTTTTTGCAGTAAGGACTCCTGTATCACATGTACCTTACCTGGTCCCTGGTTAGAAGAGCAGCAAAATACTTGATGCTTAGAGGTTCAGTTCCTTTATGTGAATGTTGATGAAGAAATAAAGCTACCTTTATTTTCAAAACAGCCAAGAAATGCTAACAGCAGCACTGGAGGGTTTTGGTGTTTTAAGTTTGTTGATTTTTGTTCGCTTGCTTGTTTTATTCTGGTTTAGAGTAGCTTCTACTTAGATATTTAAACATGGAGTTAATAGTCTAGCTTTAGCTACCCAACTGGACATAGCTTGTGCATATATTTCCCTAAGGCTTTGCCCAACTCAAAGTCTACTGAAGCTGCAGATCACTTTTTTTTTTCCCCCCCCTCATGAGAGCTTACCCCCTTCTCTTATTGTTTTTTAGAACTGGAAGTTTCCTAGAATAGCTTGCTTCTGAGTATTTGTCAGGTCTGTGTTTCTTTCTCTTTGCTACACTGATCAAAACCTCATCATCCTGGCTTCCTTTTGTGACTAGGATCATCACCTCTTAAACATTCCTTCTGCCACATTAAATACAGAGCCAGCAAGGGTTTTCTTGCTCAAAAAGACACACACCAGCATTTAATGAGAATTAGATTTTGGAAGCATTTAGTCTGGAAGGCTGTTTTCCAGCTCCTGCTCAAGCTACTTTGCATTGAAAAGAAAGAAGGGAATCCACCAGTCTGTGAAACATCAATCAAAATATCTTTCACCTGTTCAGCTATTGGCCTGTTTTGGACAGGAGTACTTATTCCACATTTTCCATGCAAATGTTCAATAGAATTGACCTGGTGTCCCACTGGGGGAAGATCTATACTTAGATAAATTATATAAATTTATGTCTTTTAAAATTCCTGTGTTTATGGAGTTAATTTATGGTTTATTTTTATCTCCTACAAGTAAACTAATGTTGACCTATGTAGAAAATGAAACTGCTATGATCATCTATTTCTACCTACTAAATGCAACATTCAACCAATACCAAAAAAAAATACAAACTCAGTTGATTTGGAACAACAAAAGTACCAGAATATAGACATCTGAATTCAGAAGAAACAATTCCAAAACTGAATTTATGTTGTCCTATTTGCAGTAGGGAAGGCTTGTGCTCTACATACCCTCATCCTCCCCACTTACCACCACCTCCATCCTCCTGTTAAGCAACCTACCTGTCAGGTTGAGTGGAGATTGCACATTGTGGCCAGACCACAGCAGGCAACTGCTGCCTTCCAGAGCTGCTGTGGGCATCTGTTTGGCATCACTCCCCTCCCCAAGCCCAACCCCTGCTTCTCATGAGAAGCTGAACAAATCTACTGCTGTGATACTTGAACCATCCACCAGTATTTAGAGATAACAGTCACAGCCTTGAAAGGTACTTCATGAGAGGGAGGAGGGAAACAGCCTGAAAACACAATCCCAGCAATTAGTCCAAAACTTGCATAATTCCTGTTGGAAATTTCTGAACATTGACAGTTCTTTGTCCTTGTAAACTTGAAGAGTTTTAAGGAAGCAAACTTACAGATCATTTACACTCTATAGTTAATTTCTCACTAAGAACCTACTGTGCTTCTTCCATATCTTCTGAGGAGACATTCCAGGTAGAAGCAGTATCACATAAAAGCTGACATGACTGGATTATTTCTAATATGAGTAGTGGACTGGAAAAAAAAGACAACAGTGAATTACTGATGACAAAGGTGTGGGGGAAGCCACTAAACCTGTATTCCTAAATTTTATTTTCACTTCAAAAATGCTGTTATAAAGTTTTGAGATGCTGGACCAGAAAGAAGTTAATGAAGGAAGCAACCTAAGGCATAACACTATCCTACCTCCTGCTACAATCATTGTAGGGAGAACAGTGATGAAAAAACAGGTTATTTCTAGTAAAAGAAAGTGTTCACACATTAGTAAGTTTATACCACAGCTGTACCACCAGGTACAAATAGAGAAACATATCCTATATATGACTTCAAACTTTCCCTGGTACAGGTTTTTTTTTCCCCTCTTTACAGGAAAAATAATCCAGACTTGATTTCACTTCATGGTGTTTTACCTGTCAGCTTCTTAAACAACCTTGTAGAAAACCAAGCCACACCTTGAACATATTTGTATTTCGCACTCTGTTACATATATTTAAATTGAAAACAAAAAATAATTTGAAGCAGTGTATAAAATGCTGATCCCCGAAAATCATGGCTAAATTTAACCACCCAAGTTGTATTCTAGGAATATAATTATTTCAAATCCCATTTTGACTTTTGTTGGTACTCTATTACATAATCACTTTTTCACTGCTGTATTGCATTCACATCACACACACACACACACACACACACACACACACACACACACACACACACACACACACACACTCCCTAACTTTAACCCCACTTCCCAATCAGTGATCAAGACCCTAACTTCAACCAGAAGAATTCTGCACTACATAAATTCCAGGAAAAACAATTCTACATATTAGCTAGTGATATTTTTGTTAGCCTTTTAACATAAAAGCAGGAAATTATCTTTCAGATATGAAAATATATATTACAAGGATCACAACATTGTTTTATTGTTTGCACAATGCTAAGTTGCACATATGGACAAACAGTACACGTTTAGAATTAGTTTCACAAATTAATACATTACAAGAGAGTCCAGTGGTATAACATACTAACTATTAAAAAAAAAAGCAGTAACAAAAGAATACAAACATTACGGTCTTGACTGCAGCCCAATAAAAGTTTTTTAAAAGGCTGAAATTAAAATAAACTGTAAGCTTTATTTTTCCAAGACAAAAAAAAAATCCCACATTATATCCCTTCCTAGAGACAGCTCACAAAGATGCAATAACATACAGGTACAAAAGTGAATAATTCTGCACTCAGTTTCCCTTAATTTTATCAGACAAGTGACAAACTGAAGATTTGTCAGAGCAATCATTGCTGAATGCAGATGTTACCAAAACCTACAAAATGGTAATAACACTTTAATAATAGAAAGTAAATGACCTAGTACTAGAAAACTCTTATGAATTGTAACTGGTTTAGAAAAAAAGGTGTTCTTGTGATAATGAATATTTATTTGATGCGTGTTATATACAAAATTTCAACTACATTAAAGGCAACCTGGCTCCAAAGTTCCATGTTAACATCTCAACCTGTGATTCAATTGATCAAATATTTTCTCCTTAATCTACTTTTCCAGCTATTTCTAGTGCACAACTAATTGGAAAGGCAGCACAACAAGCTCTGAAGCTGTAATATGCAATAGCTTTAACCTTCAAATGACACCATTTTCCTCCCCCATTCTTTACCAGCAACTTATTGTACTATACCTTGTATTGAAAGTAGATCTGCAGCTGCTTTTAAGTCAATGCCAGAAGAGAAGCTAGTGAATCAACTTGGTTTTGTAACAGCTAATTTGGTTTTTCATTAGAATGGCATATCCTATTTCCCCCACTTGCAGGGAAAAGCTTAACCAGCCTGACAAATCTCTGCTTGCACAGAGACCTTGTTGCATTTCAGCTATCAGCTGAAATCCTGCAGTGCCCCACTGTTCAGCTCAGGGGAAAAAAAAACAAACCAAAAACTAAATTTAAAAAACCCTAAACAAACAAAAAAAAGCCCAACCAACCGAACCCCAAACAAACAAAAAAACCCAACCAAAACCAAATAGTTTGGGAGCACATCTGTGTCAAAAATCTCAGATTCTTTAGAGTTAGCTGCTAAATGGGTCAAGAAAAAGATTAAAAAAAATAAAATAAAATCATCCAGCTACTAACCTCTACTTAGCAAGCTTTATGAAATAGTAAACTTTGTATTTCAGCTGGTCTGCAACAACAAAACACAAGGAGAAAAGATGACATAGTCTAGGGACCCAGCACTTCCAACTCCCAGGAACATTGAGATAGGGGATCACAGGGCAATATGGAGAAACCAAAGATACAAAGAAAAGGAGACCTGTTTATGGGGCAAGGTTTGCACAGCTGTATTTTATACATATATATACACAGACATACACACAGATGTGTGCACTGTACTGTATATATTTACATCCATATACACAAAACCACCCTGAAGTAGATTTAAAGGCCATATCCAGGAACAGAAGATATGAACTCTAGTATTTGTACTAGAATATATTTTATCTGTACAAAAAAAACAAATATGCATATATTCATATGGTATAAAGCTTATTAACAAAAAAATATTCTGCTACTAACATTAGGTTAAATAGATGGTTTTACAAGATCCTTTAATAATAATGCAGTATAGAACATTTCTAAAACTAGGGCCAAAAATAAAAATACATAAACGGGTTTCTATTCACAAGAAAATAGCTGTTCAATAGGATTTCATTTTTTATTTCAGACTAGGGAAAAGTAGCAAAATTTTTAGAAATCTCCCAAGATGCAATTTAATTAATACCTTAATCTAGAAAAATAGACTTTTCAGATGAACAAAGTTGATTCACTTCCCCCTAAAAAGGGATGCCTATCTTTTCCCTCTCTTGTTTCCAGCTGGAGGTTTTTTCAGCTGAAGAAGTTGCCCTCCTGTCCCAAAGCCTGCAGAGGCAGGATTAGACACCCCGAATGTCAGACCAGCTGATGCTGTGATGCCAGGATTGCTGAAGTTAAACCCAGATGTAGTTGAGCTGCCAAAGCCTTATGAGGGAAGGAAAAAATATATATTTTTTAAAAAGTTACATTAAGATTGTTTTTTTTTCCTTGGAGTTATGAACACCAACCATATTATTCCAGATATTTGCAATACTTCATAGTATGCCACACTGCCTGGATATTATAAGAGCACTAACAGAATCTGCTACAGGGATTGTACACAATTACATCCTAAATCACAAGCCTTAAAGTCTTAAAGACATCTTAAAGTCCCACCAAAATTCCACAACAGAAGAACTGTAAACTCATGTTGGTCTGAACAGAGTCTTGTGCACTACTGACCAGCCCACCTTTGTCTGTCTTTGCACTTTAAATGAGAGGCAGAAAACTCAGAACTCCAGATTCTTGCTGTTTAAAACCCTTTATGGTTTACACCAAAAAGCAGCATTGAAAACAAAGCTTTGGAAAAACTGGATGACTAGGTGAGCAATTTGTGCTGTTTTAACTCTTCTTTTTTAACCTTAAACTCTTCTGTTTTAACCTTCTGTCAAGATAAACAACATTGAACATTTGGATCAGCTATCAAGGTCAGTTGAAGAAAATCTGCCTACAGTTTTCAGCAACAGTAACACCAACTTGTTTTACATTCTTCTGTGAATTTGTATCAGTTATGCACAACCAACTTTGGTAACAGAAACTATTACAGAATGCTAGAAATTTTTCAAATATTAGTTAGGATGCAGAACTTCATAACTCCACTTTTTGGTATCTCAAGAAACTAAATAAGGTAACCAATCATATGAAATAAGTATAACATGAGCAAGTTAAGATTTTGAGAAAGTTTCACACAAGTTACACATGGAAATTTGTCAAGAAAAGTATTAAAAAAAATGGGACAGGTTCACCAGAAAAAAAAAAAATAAGGGTATATTCTCAAGATGCACTACTTAACATAATTGTTAGCTCTCTATAAGCAATCCTTTGGTCACGTTTCTTCAACTCAATACCTAAAGCATAGAAATAAAAACCCAAGTGGTTGTCTCATCAGAATCCCAAAGCCTAATGTCTTCTGTTCTCTCACTTCTTAGCAGTGCTTTGCATCAGGAACTACTTCAGAACACAGGGTGAAACTCTTCCTCCTGCAGTGTTCACTGGGCTTTTGCATCTCCACTTAAGCCTTAGACAGGCGAGGCAAACATGAGGTACACACCTCCTCCTAACCAGCACTTTTCTTCTGTTGCAGATCTCAAAGATTTATTCCTGCTCTCATTCCCTGTGCTCTGGATCAAGAAGTATTTTCCAGCATGGCTTTGACTGATTTAGGAATCTAAAAGCTGCTTGGAGTTGAATACAGATTATATCCAGGTCCATTTTTCAGCCACTATGTCCAGCCATAATCCCACTTGACTATCTCTTATCCCCTGTACTGAGGCTGCTATTCTTCAATAAGACAAAACTTTCAACTCAAATCTTCCAAGTGTATTTAGCATCTCAGTTGTCACAAAAACAGTTTACACACGCCCCCTCCCCTTAACATTATAAATTCAATTGAGATTTTTTTTCCTTTTCCCATCACTTTAAGTGTCTTAATGTTCTTTACAACATCCTGCTCACATCAGCCTTTTCAGCTGCCATCAAATTAGTAAAATTAGGCATTAACTGGGAGTTGGAGTGTTTCAGAAAGAAGCCCAAGACACCTGTCCCCCCTTGCAATTGTGTGCAGGGAAAGAACTGAGAGAAGACTGCAGTTGCTCTGCTTTTCATCCACTGACAGTGGACAACAAAGCTGCTCCTGGACTGAGCCCAATTTACTAATATGAGATGATCAAGTACTTTCAGAACACCCAGAATTTTATCTTCAAAACACAGAAAATGAAATTGAGTAGTATTATGACAACATTTTCCTACTGGTCTAGATAGCCTTTAAAGCAATTAAATCTAACTCCTAACATTCATATTCTTGACAGAAGAAATGAAGGGATCTATAATATTAATTCTAAGAACAAAGTGATGGAAAACATGTGGAGACTTGGAGCATTATCTAAGCAGCCTAGAAGGACAGGGTGGTGGAACACTTACTAAACATTAGTTTGGGAAGATACTTAAGTGCCCACATCTAAATCCAAACACTAACAACAGTATATCCCATAACCCCTATTCACCCCCTTTTCCTAGCTTTTTCAAAAGAAAAATATTCAGAAGCAAGATACAACTACCATATGGTAATATAAAACAGAATATTGCTTCAGAAACCTATTAATGTTGTCTATGAAATAAGCCACATTAAAATAATATTTAAAAATATATATCACCTGTCTAGCTTCAAGCACCTTTCAACTAATTTATACACCCTCAATAAATTTAAACTCAAGATTGTATGCAATTCAGAAACTCTATAGCACAAGATTCTGAACATAAAAGGTAAAAGTTAATATGCTTCTGGGCTACCAAATTATTAATTTTTTAATGGAGGCTTCTATTCCATAATTCCAGTCTAGATCAGGATTTCACAACTACTTTATTTTATAAGCACAAAGTGACAGAAATTATATGTAAGCTTTTCTATTCCTGGCCACCACTTTCTGAGGCTGAGCCTCTGAGATAGCTGTAAACAATCTTCATTTAATTGGGTCCAACTCCCTCACTGCCAAAGAGAAAGGGAGTACAGTCACCATGTATTTTAACTTCATAGCTTGAAATGCTACAAGACTATTTATAGAAATATTAGTGTTCAACAATTTAATACAGGTCCAGGAGAAATAAGTTATGTGACAAAAATGTAAGCAGTGTAAGTTTTCCTCTTGTTTCTGTAAGACTGACTACAGTAAGCTATCTGCCTCAAAACCAACCTATTTAAATAGTAAATAGACATGCAAGCTACAGAAGCAACAAAGACTTCAGACATCTGTGTTAAGGAGCAATTGTATCCTTATTTTCTTTTTCTTACCACCAGTAAAATTAAAACAAAAAAGTGAAATGAGTACAGAGTAGTTCAATTGCCACAGAAATGTTTTCACATTAGTTAACAGGAGGAACTATGAATACACAGAGAAACAAGATTACCTGTAATTTACTATTTAAATAGAAAGGATAAACAGTTTCAAGGAAACCTACTGGGCTTCTAAAAAATAATTTTAACTATACTTGCAAAACACACAGGGAGGCAAATGACTGGTGTATTGCTCAAACTTACAATTTTAATAGTTCAGTAACTGCATAGCCTATGCATTCAAGAAAGTGGATTCTGAACCAGATGCAGTCTGAGGCATAAGCTGATGCACATCACCTCCTGCTTCCACTCCTAATTAGATAGCATCAAATGGAAAACATTAATGCTCACTCAGTATGCTCTACCTAGGAGATCCTAAACAGAACCTAAAAACATCTGAAAATGTGAATATAGCAGGTAAATAGTTACTTTAATGCCTATATACTCATGCAATTTTAAGCACTTCTGTTTCAGAAGTTTTCTTAGATTGAGTGCAGCAGTGTGACTATAACACTTTTAAGATAAACTTGAATTTAAGAGAAACAAACCAACCTGCACTTAGGCTTCCTGATGGTTTACTTGTAGTTCCAAAGCCAAATGATGATGCTCCTGTGGCACTACTCCCAAAGGCAGAGCTACTTCCAAATCCTAGTAGAATAATAATAAAGACATACAACAACAACAGAAAAAAAAATTACAGACACAGCAATCAAAAAAACATACATTTTGGGTGAGTATTCTAAAAATCAGACATATTTCTAACCATTATTTGATATATTCCTAAGATTATTACCTCATGAGTATTTTATTCTCAATACAACACTGCATTAAAACAAAATGTTGCAAATGGAAAAGTATTGGAGAAAAACACTTCCTTCAAAATACAAGACTGAGTAGTTATAAAAACAGATGAAGTAAACTAGCAGACTTTACAGAATTTGTATCAAATTGCTGTTAAATTGGCAAGAAAATGGAATAAAAGCTAAGAAAATTGGGACAGAAGTTATAGGATGTCTATACAGAAAGCTGAAATATTAATCTACAATTCTAAAAGAAACATTTTCCACAATTAAAACAGAGTAAACATTTTCTTGAGTTCATATTTTCCTTATTTTAGGGGTGGTGTTCCCCCAGCTTATTGGGGATCAGCTTTATCTAGGAAATGAGAAAATAGATTAAATACAAAATAGAAACAAATTCACAATATTTAATGGGAAAAAAAAAATCTTCATATAAAGGACAGCCATAAGCATACAGCTGTAAAAACTCATTCTAGTAGTTTTGCAACTGAAATGTAGAAATTAATAATATTTCAAGATTTCAAATTGTGTTATTAATATGAGGTCACTTCAAAGGAAAAGTAAGCTGATATTTGCAGTTTGAGAGAGAGGCCAGACAAAAGGAATAGTGTCAATTGTATTCTCCAATTTTGGCCATCTCAAGAGGTTTTCAAAAACAGAACAATATTGGTATTTGAAGAAATTACTCCCCCAGGTTTCAAGTGCCAGGGAAAATACTCCAGATTGAGCCTTACCTTCCTTTACAGAAATAATTTTTAGGGTTTAAAACCAGTAAGGTTTGAACACACTATATGGAGCAGTGTTCTCTAGTCTTCTGCATTTTTTAAGTCAAATAAATTTTAAGAGTATTTAATGGCAAGCATCACTTGAATATAAGAATTTATTTAAATGATACATTTTGTTCTTTCTAGTCTGGCAAAGTGTCTGCAAATACTGAATGAAGCAGAGGATCTACACACTACATCTCCTGTACTTAAGCACCAAAGCCTCTATGTTTTTCACTGACAAAATTCACAGAATATTTATCATGGAAAGAGCTAATTTCCCCAATTAAGATGATGTTTCAAGAATGTACATTAAAAACTGTACTGTTTAAAAAAAACAAAAAACAAAAAACAAAACAAACCACATGCCTTAAAAAAAAAAAAAAGTCTGCCATGTTCCTTCATCTACTTTGTTCCCAAGAGCAAACCTGCAGGATATTTTGCATTATTCCTTTTTTTATTCCACACTAGCTTCTATCAGTCTTCCTTCTTTGTTGAAAGATGAAAATATTGCTAATTCATACAGAACAGATACAACTAAATGCCTTCCTAAGCAGAGAACTAGGAAAAGTGAAGTACAAGTCAGGCCTCTAGAAGCAGTTATGCATCAATTTAAAAGAAAATGTTCTTGAATTTACAGTGGTGAGCATATATAAACATCTTTAGTCTATAACCTTTTTAGTTGAAAAGAAATAATTTTATGGTTGGTTTTGTGTGCTTTTTTGTTTGTTAGTTTTGAAGGCAGTTAAAACATTGTGGGAACAACCTGGTAATGTCTCACTGGTAAAATACTTCACTTTTAGTCCATTGCTTTGTTATTTTTCCTGGATTTGTGTACAGACTTTGTTTTGTCTGAAAAAGCTTAAAATCTGATAAGAAAGGACACTGGTAGATTTACATTATCAGCTTTAAATATAATTTAAGATAAAACCCATATAACACCAGTTACATCATCTTTCTAATACTGAGTGATATTTCAGTATTTTAAATACATTACAACACTCATTTCCATGTTCAACTCAAGAGGCAAAACACAGGAATGTGGACTGAGGCTGCAGAGAGGAGAGCAGGTAACAAAAACCACAACAAATTATGTGGTTTTCTTATGTGATTTCTTAATTTTTTCTTATTATGTGATTTTCTTTGCAGATCTTATATAAAATCTTCAGAGGACAGTAGTGTCTTTTGATTTGCACTGTAGAAACTCAACCTATATAGAGAATTTACACACAGATTCTACTAATCACTTGGTTTCTACTTGTAGTTCTACCACTGAGAATTCATTACATTTAAATTAAAGTTCTACATAAATGTGGTAATTTCATTACCATATATTTCACACAAGTCATGTGTCCTTTTAAAATATATTCCCCAGCAGCAATCTTAACTTTTAAGTACTTTCCCCCTTACTTTCAAATGTTGCTTTTCCAGCTTGAAGAGGGACTTTTTCCACCTCTGCACTGACTGCTACAGCAAATGTTTCAGCAAGCAGGATTCCAGAACTGCAGTAATGTTTACAGCATTTATTCTTAACTTAATCCAAGCAGAAATGAGTGTACATGAGTTGTACACATGGGTGAAGAATTTCTATGGATTAGCTACAGCATGATCTGATGTCAGGTGCCTAACTTTCATACATGTAAATTCAATTTGTAGTTAGAAAATTTAATTTATTGCTTTAAGAACAGAACATCATCCTGTTCATCCTGGGTTTTCACTACAATGGCTTAGCACGTAGTAGTTTGGGAAGTGGGCTGCCAAACTGTAAGGTCTTCCTCTGAAAACAGATCATCCTCTGAGGGAAGTTATAGGCTTGCAAGAGATACAGATGTGCTGGATAAGAAATGAAAGATTAGAAAAGTTAAAGTGTACCTCCAAGGCTTGAAGAACCTAAGCCACTTGATTGAAAGCCAGTGCCAATACCTGAGCCGAATGGCGTTCCAAAACTAACTCCCAGAGATGGCTGTGGCCCTGGTGTGAAAAAAATGAGAACAAACTTGCCTTACTCTTTCATAGTAAAGAGGTCCTTTATTTATTTATTCAAGTATTTGATAATGTGAACATCATTGCTTTCAAGATATCCCATTAAGACAAACTTCACCTCATCAAAATTCCTCACTTAACTATGTCCACCTAGGAAAAAAACTAAGAAAATGCTGATTATAATCAGGTGAAACTAGTCAAAGCTAATCACCTTTAGAAGTTAACCAGTCTCACCTTAAACTTTAGAACATTAATCAAAACCTTGAGAGAACTCTCTCTACCTTTTGCCAGCTGTATGAATGGAATCAGAGTAAGGGAAAACCTTCAATTTAAAGCCAGAACAACTCACAGTAATGTAACTAAAACTACACTACCAAAAAGATAACAGAAATCTTCCAAACTACTCAAGTATTCCATTCAAATTTAAGCAGAACACTAAGATAAAAAACAAGACAATGACTTTATTTTATTAAATTTATTGTTCATTTTTATGCAAGTCAATTACACAGTAACATGACAATTCATTTTTTTTTCCACACAAGTGATAACTGAGTTCTGTTAAACTCTGCTACATAACACCATTCAATAAGGTAACTACTCAAACCACCTGTTTAAATAAACATTTACAAAAGGCACAGTTCTGTGTACCTTAATGTATTAGATACATTCAAAATTTCAGAGTCAGTGTTTGTCCCATAATTAAAAAGCTGACAGTACTTTCCCTGCATATTCACACTAAGATGCAGGACTGTCAAAAAAAACCATTTTCAGTCTGCCAAGATGAAATTTACAGCCTCAGTTCCTTCTTAAAATCTTAATCTTGGAGAATAAAGAATCAACTTGCTAGTCCATTACTAACGAAGTTTAAAATAATTCTGATAAATAATTCATATATTTTGTCAGTTTTCACAGTACAATCTTATATTCCTGTCTCTTTCAAACAGTTTTCAGTGCACTAGTTAAAAAGTTTAACCATTGGAGATAAAATACAGTGCCAAACTCTTAATCCACAGTCATTCACACCTTTCCTCAAGGTAGCCTTTTCCATCTTTGAATACACTTTATTTACTGTATCTGTGAAAGAGATGATTTATTCAAGTATTACTATAAAGCTCAGATAGCAGGGTTTTATTTTCCCCTAAACCACCATCACATTTTGGCTTATTTTCATTCAAAATTTCTTCCTTTGTACTACAATGTTTCCTGTTACTAATAAAGAGTTTTAAAATGCAAGTATTTCAAGCTTTTGAAATAATTTTGAAATAATTTCAGTACTTGAAGATTAAAATGGAAAAATCTGAATCAAGTGAAAGGCACTGTATGTTGAAAAGTAACTTTTTTTGCTAGGAACACAAAATTCTTATGTGATCCAATCTGAATGACAACTATATACTCAAATTAGTGTAAAACTAAATTTTAAGGGCAACTAAAATTGTAAGCTTTCAGTCTCTGCTTAGCAGGGAATAGCTGGGAAAACCAAGCTATTTTTTCAGCTAAAAAAAAAAGGAATTATGAATTTTCACATAGATTTCCAACTAAACTTGTTTACATCCAGTTTAAATACTGATACATCTACCTAGCAGCTCTTTAAAAAATAAGAAAACTGTTACCAATAATTATAATAAAACAACAAAATAACCCTACACAAGTCAGTCATCTAACAAACTAAAACACAAATCCAGTTCCTTCAAGTGCACAGGTTTCTATCTCATAGGAGACACCATTAGTGGAAGACCATAAGAAAAAAAAAAAACCCAAAACACTACAGGGCCTCCAGGGCAAGCTTTTTAGCAAATGCAACATGCTTTTTAGAGCCAGTAAAAAAAAAACAAACAATAACCTATTCTAAAACCCCTCATATGATATAAAACAGGATTATGCCTTAGACTAACAAACTTCACTGAGTAACAGCACATGGTATTTGTTGATTTTGTACCATAATGTTCTGAAAGCATTGCCACTACTTACAGCTTTTGTAAACATCATTTTCAATTACAAAAACCTAGTAGTAAAAATGTGATGCCAAAAGTACTAGAAAAAAAAAAAAAGAAATGGCACTTTTGGCTGTTACATGTATAAGATAAATTCATTATAACAAGTAGTTTAACATTTTAAAACTTGGTAATATTTCCCCTGTAGAGCATTTTAATGAATAGAACCCACTACAAAGATTCCAGACAGGTCAGCCAGATTTCCTAAATTTCCTAAATTGCAGAAAGAGATTCTGCAATTGAAAAATTGCAAATCTCATTCTGTAATTTTTTTTAATTACAGCTGGTCCTAACATTGAACAAATTTAGTGTCTCAACTTAGATCTGACAAAGTAATACAGTGACTCATTTTAACCAAGGTTAATATCAAATTACAGAATTAGAAATAATAAGTGCTATAAAGACTTCAGTGTCCTTTCCCATTAGCATTTCAACCTCAAAAAAAAATTTCAAAAGCATTGAAGACAATTTAGTCTTACCAGAAAAACACCTGTTTCAGCCTTGTGCATGTACAGCTCTTTAGTTCACTAGGCTTTAATATCTTTCAAGATCTTTTATTTCAGTCCCATCAATTAGGAACTGGGGAAACACCCCCTGATCCCACAGCTTACATGTAGCTATTAAACTGTTGACTTCTGAATGCAAATTTAAAATAAAATTATTATGTAGCTTTTTCAGAGAAAGATCAATGAATCTAAATTGATCTTATAAATTAGACTTGATCACATAAACATATTTTTTAACAAAGAAAGATTAACCATCCTGATCCCCTTACACTAGAGTACCTTACTAGGTATTAGTCAAAAACTTTAAAGCCCAGAATGATTTTGTTTTATTCTTCTCTTCAAGAACAGCCACAGCAGGTAATTTATTACACAGGAATCACCTCCTCCCCCTTTACAACTAATTTCAGCCTTCTCTCAGCCTTCCACCATCCCTCATCTATTCCACTCCTCAGGATCTAGATCTTAAAAAAAACAATAAAATGCATGATTTTAACTTCTATCAGATACATCAAAGTTCAAACATGCAAACATTTGCAGTTTGACTCTAGCAAACAGACATCTGAACACTCAAACAGGGGAAGGGAAATGAAGAGGAAGCTGTCTTTAAATAATTAAAAGATCCCTGCATGACTCCAAGAATAGATTCTTCTCTTTTCCACTAAGAGTAAGACAAAAAGTGGTATCCTTAATCTCTGAAGCAAAGAAGTTCAGGTAAGTTGTTGGGAAAAAGTCAAGCACTGAAGTCAGTAATTTAGGAAAGCTGTGAAATTCTCCTTTCTAGGAAGCTTCTAAGACTTAAAGGTATCTCTGAAATACTTCAGGCCCAACTAATCCTGAGCTAGAGAGAGGAGCATGAAGCATGTTCTCCTTTCAAGAGTACTTAAAATGCTAAGAAGATGGAACATGAAGTGTGTTCTAAATACTCTTGAAATGCCTCTCAAAACATCAATCTATTTTTTTCCAGGTCCCCAAGAGAGCTGCAAGGAAGTTAACAGTATTCTATTTAAGTAGTAAACAAATTGTCTAATTTTGTTGGCATCTTTGACATCAGTTAGTGGCTTTGTTCTACCTACATCACTCTTGTAGTTGGCACCTTTTTGGCTTTTGAAATACCCTGCCAAAACCCCCAGCCACAAACCCAAAACCCCCCAAAACCAACCTATACCCATTCCCACTTGCTCCTTTCACTCCAAAATGTTACACAATACCTCAAGGTATAAAGTCACCTTACCTCAGGTGTGGTAGCACAGCTCAGTTCTGCCCTCATTTCATTCCTACTCCTAAGGGGACATTCAGAAAGTCATGCCATAAGTGGCATCAATTTACTCAAGTTTTTAGCAATTCTCTTGAAACTGGACTGGGAAGAGGAAGTTCAAATCCCTCAACTCATGAAAATGCAGGTATATAATGCAGGTATATATAAATTTAGAAGTGAAAGGTTGTTGTGCTCAAAATTTTTTGGCATATTTGTCTTTTAAACCCATCCTTGCTGTTTATAAGGGCCAGGGCTGGAAGCACATTGTTTTGCTTAGAGCAGGCAAGAACAGTCTAATAATTTGTCAAATTTAGGGTGGTTGCTGCATAATTAATTAAAACTATGGACCTGTTGAAGCAGGGCCACAAAGACAATGATAGGGCTGAAACAGCTCTCCTATGAAGACAGGCTAAGAAAGTTGGGGATATTCAGCCTGGAGAAGGCTCCAGGGAGACCTTCCTGCAGCCTTCCAGTATCTGAAAGGGGCTTACAAGAAAGCTGGGGGGGGTCTTTTTACAAGGGCTTGTAGTGATAGGATAAGGGATAATGACTTCCAACTGGAAGAAGGTAGATTTAGATAAAAATGAGGAAAAGGCTCTTCACTCCAAGGGTGGTGAGACAGTAGAAAAGGTTGCCCAGGGAAGCTGTGGATGCTCCATCACTGAAGGGGTTCAATACTGGATTAGATGAGGCTCTAATCTACCTGGACTAGTTGGAGGTGTCCCTGCCCACAGCAGAGAGATTGGAACTAGATGATCTTTAAGGTCCCTTCCAACCCAAAACATTCTATGATTCTATGACTTTTAGTAGACCCTCAAGAAACAACATTTTAGAAAACAAATGGTAAACTGAAGTTATGTTTTTCATAATTTGCTGACATAGACACATATCCATGTTCAAGTAAAATTAAATGGAATTTATCTTATTTTTTATAAATTACTAAATATTAATTCAATTCTCTACATTCAGGAATCCCCTTCTGAGAAGTGTTGGGTAGTTTAAGAGTCAACTAAGGTGCCTTAAGTTATTTCCTTTGCCATACATAGCCATTCTTCATTACCAGTGGGTCAAGCACTTCCTTGCTTTTGGTCTCCCTCTTACACACATGCACACACAGAACCACTGATCTGCTCCTACTTTCTCTAACATTTATTTGCAACAGCAGAATGGTCAGCAAAAATTGCTCCAACATCACCCTGACAAAGGAATCAGCTATAAAGTAATAAGCCATGCACATCCATCTTCCTACTCTACAGATGTTTCCTCTACTCTCATTCCTGTTCTACAGCATTTTTCATTTTACAGTTCCAAAGTGCTGTATAAAAAAGCATCATTAGTTTTACATAAGAAAAGGGTACTATGCATTTAGCTGTTCTCTCCCCGTTGAGGTGAAATATTTGCTATAACCATACAATTCTGGAAAGAGGCTATACTAGGTGTATTCAGAGATGGGACTTCAGAGTGAAGACTCACATTCCAAGGGGTTAGTTAGAACAATACAGTAAATATCACCAACACAAGGTTAAGTATCTGTTGCATAATTATTGCTAAGTCTACCCTGCATTCTTCTATTGGCTGTGTATCAGCAGCTTCGCTCATCACAACGCTCCTATTTTTTTTTTTAGTCTAACACAAAGGAAGACTTCATAGAAAACTTGACACGAATTGACTATTGTTGCAACACTAATAATCTATAACTTGAATGCACTCAGACCTGTAGCAGGCTGTTGCTGCTGAGTAAGTGTGGCAGCCATGGCAACGGCTGCTGCGTTTGGTATGTTGCTGAAGGGGGTGGGTCCGGTGCTGCCCCGTGGCGCGCTCTGCCACTTCTTGGCTTCTGCTCGTCTTGCCTCAAACACATCCACGGCATCGCCAAAAAAGGTTTTCCTGTAGCGAAGGTATTGGTCTTTGAGCATCTGGAAGGGGTGGGGGGAAGCATTTCAGTTCAATGCATTCAACGTAAAAGGTGTAATAAGCAAAGAAATGCTGAAGGATAAGATTTCCGTACCAAAAAAGTCCCCCCCGTTACACCCTGAATCTCATCAGGCTACGAGCTGGAGAGAACTGTTTTGTGTCAGCTCCAGCCAGAACAGATTCCTTACTTATTCACAGATGTTAGGGGTTGGAAGGGACCTAGATGATCATCTAGTCCAACCCCCCTGCCAGAGCAGGATCACCTAGACCAAGTC